>JBBPBX010065344.1:0-10750 GCA_038048925.1 Garcialebias charrua | reverse complement strand
GTCCCCCTCGTGTTGCTGCAGCAGCACGTCTCTCCGATGCCGTAGCTGCTGGCGTCTGCTGATACTGCTGTAGGTCGATTCACATCATAGAACTTTAGTACAGGAGACGTGGACAGAATGTCTTTGATTCGCTGGAACGCCTCCTTCTGCGGGTGGTCCCACGTCCATGTAGTCTTAGATCTCAACAGTTCATACAGTGGCTGACCCACTGTTGACAGGTGTGGAATATACTTCCCCAAGTATGTGAACATGCCGAGAACACGTTTTAAATCTTGGACATTTTGTGGTTCTGGTAGCTCTTGAATAGCTTTTACTTTGTTGGGATCAGGTTTCACACCTGACTTGTCAATCACCTGGCCCAGGAAGTGAAGTTGGTTCTGTCTGAACACACACTTGTCTTTATTCAGCTTTAGGCCAGTTGACTCGATTCTCTCCAATACTTTGTTTAGCCGCTGATCATGTTGTTCTGCAGTGTTGCCGTATACCAGTATGTCATCCATGTAGATGGCGACTCCTTCTAGATCATTTAAGGTCTCTGCCATTTTCCTCTGGAAGATTTCTGGGGCACTTGTGATGCCAAAAGGTAGACGTTTGAATGCGTATCTTCCAAAAGGTGTTATAAATGTGGTTAGCTTGCTGCTTGTCGGATGAAGAGGGATTTGCCAAAACCCTGAAGCAGCATCCAGTGATGTAAATGTGGTGGCTCCACTTAGCTTTGCAGTGATTTCTTCAGCGGTTGGGAGAACATATCTCTCTCTCTTTACTGCCTCGTTTAGCCTTTTCAGATCAACGCAGATGCGCACTTTGCCATCTCGTCTTGGGACTGGCACCATAGGTGCGCACCAATCAGTTGGTTCTGTCACCTTTTCGATCACACCATTCTCCTCCATGCGTTGTATTTCCTCTCTTACTTTCTCGATGAGAGGTAGGGGAACTCTGCGGGCCGTGTGTACAGCGTATGGCTCTGTGTTATCATTTAGCTGTATTTTTACGGGCTCTGTCTTAAGAGTCCCATGTTCACCAAATGCGGTGTGCACTTCCTCGATGCGTTTAACTAGTCCCATTGTACACGCTGTGTCTCTGCCTAGCAGGCTGTTAGCTGTGTGACTATGGATCACATACACTGGGAATGAGTAGTGCTTCTCCTTGTATTTTGTACTGGCCTGAAACTTCCCCATACAGTTGAGCAAACCACCTGGGCTGTTTATTGGAGGAATGTTTGACTGAATCAGTTTTTGCTCAGGGACTAATGTGTTAAATGTCTCTCTGTCCATGATGTTTAACACTAGGACTACCAAACATATGTACTTGTGAATATTTTACATATAGCTCCCATGGAAGACTGTAAAATGACAGATTGAGGAATTTGCATTCCATTAGGTGTGTCTGGCCCCCTGGGGCTGGAGTCTTTTGTGTGCTCAAAACATGCCCCCAGTAGCAAAAACAAAACATCTCCCCATATTCCAACAACAACATTCCTTCTGCAGGTTGAAAGTGCAGCTTTTTACAACACAGAGCAAACTTTTGGAGATGTTGATGAAGACCGAATTCGTCAAAATACAAATTTGGTTTAAACTCAACAAATTATCATTAAATCTGGATAAAACTAATTACATGATACTCAGTAATTAAAAGAAAACTGATGGAGGATTTTTAAACACCTTCACCTTCAACACGAACCACACAAGAAGAGAGACAAGAATTAATTTTCAGAGCAGCAGACTTTGAAAATGGGAGATCACCTCAAGACACTTTGAAACATGTTTCAAAAGTGTTTGAGATCAAATCCAAATTGGAAAGTGCGTACTGGCTTTTTATTCTCTCAAAGGTTGGACAATAATGAGTAACAGGATGACAGTTTCAGATAGCACATGGAAAACGTGGCAGTGTAAAAACAAACAATAACGTAATGTTAAAACCTTATCTGTGATTAAAACATGAGTGTGGCAATGTCAAAACAAACAATAACGTAATGTCAAAACCTTATCTGTGATTAAAACATGAGCTGGCCTAATCAGTGTTTTTGTTCTGTGTGCAGGAAGCAACAAGTTGTGTTCTTCAGAGATGTTTTGTTTCATACAGAAAGACTTTTAGTAAAGCAAACTGGTTAATGATTCATCAGAATACATTAAAGTAATAAGTTTAAATGATCAATGTTTGAACTCTCTAACATATCCGTCCTCTTTATCATTTAAACTCTGTCAGTCTAGAACTCTGAGGTCTTCTAATCAGCTACTGCTGTCGGTCCCTAGAACCCATTTTAAAACCCGTGGTGATAGAGCATTTCAGGTGGTGGCACCGAGGCTCTGGAACGCTCTCCCTCTAACAATGCGCGGCTCCGAGTCGACTGATGCATTTAAGAGAAGTCTTAAGACTTATCTTTTTAAACAGGCTTATGGTTAATTGTACTTATCGATTTTAGAGTTTATCATGTGTAACCTTTTTGTATAGCATGTTTTAAGAGTGTATGATTTTAGTATGATTTTAGTATGATTTTATTATGTGTATTTCTTTTGTAAAGCACTTTGTGATTTTATATCTGTGAAAGGTGCTATATAAATAAAGTTTACTTACTTACTTACTTACTAAACTGGTTACAACTTAATCAGATGAAACGATCATTGAGGCGCACAGTAAAAATGAGTTCTTTATGAACTAAGGTCCTTTATGGACTTAAACCAAAAGAAAAACAACAAAAAATGAGAAAAAGAATCACTCTGCATTTTCTTTTTAGGCTAATTCATCATGTTTTTCAGACATGGTACTACACAAATAAAAAGAAGGCAATTGTCAGGATTGGAGTGCAGATTCTCAGCAGGAGGTGCCACCATGGTCCGGAGGTGAACCATGACCATGGGTTGAAAGGGTCTGTTCCTTTAGTCCCACTCTCAACATAGTTCGCTCAGATCGTGCAAAGCATCGTGGATGTCTCCTCCTGTTCCTGATTCGTCTGGGATGTAGGTACAGCACGATTCGCCAATAATTTTACACACGCCTCCTCATGATGCAGTCAGGAGGTTGAGAATGTCAGTTTTGTAGGATCATCTCTCCCATTGCTTTCAGCTCTCCCAGAGTTCCATTTGCTGATTTGTAGGTGTCGTCGATGAGGCGGGGAGGGCATACCTGTTGATTCCAACCGACTCCTACCCATGGGAAAAGGCTCTGGAAGAACTTTTCCCCTCCATTCCAGATCTTGAATTCCCATGGGACGCCGGTGCTGGTGTTGAGCCCTCCCCATCTTGTTATCTCAGGCATTGCAGAGCGTTCTGTCCTGTGAGCTGAGGGTGTCAGTAGCTTCCTCAGCACAGGCGTCGGGTTGGATAGGGGGACCAAAGCACAAAGGCCCCCCCAATTAGGTGGCAATGCTGTATAGGCTCTGTGTCCACACAAGAAAGAGCCTTTGTCACCTGGCACTGCAATGCTACGGTGGTGGTTTCTTGTCGTCCTCTTGTTGGGTTGCTGATGTTGAAAGTCCTTTGTTCAAGGAGGTGTGTGCAATCGATGACATCTTCTGACTCGAGGCAGTTGGCGTTTTCATCCCAAAACGCTTGGCGGCAGATGTGTCATGGTGATCAGTTCAGGCAGTTTGATGGGCGTCCTTCACTTCATCAGACAGTGGTTTTGTGTAGTCTTGTTTTGCCCAGCTGCCTGTTCCTGGGTGGGTGCTTAGTCCATATAGGCACGCTTGTTGTTCACCATAGGTTGGTGCTGTAGTCATGGGGGTGTTCAGATCTCAGCAGATCTGTGATATCGCCGTTCACTATGTAACTTGCTCCTATTGTTGCTAGGTATACAGAAATACTAGAAACCTAAATCCTAACAGAGCAGGGATCTTAAGTTCTTCACTGGTTTTGAGATGACGGTCACTAAAAGAACCGCCCCCTTTGTACACCCGGCTTCCCCTCTGCTCCAATGACTTAAGGGTCTAGTATTTCTGCAATTTACAGTGACTGAGATGTATCCAACTGGGTCGTTCAGCAATCTTCACAGCAGAGGGTGTACTCAGTAGTACTTGGTATGGACCTTCCCAGCGTGGACTGGCCCAAGTTTTTCTTTTGATGATTTTGATGAAGACCCAGTCACCAGGTTTTACTGTCACTTCCTGTGGGGACAGAGAATCAGAAGACAGTAAATTTGTCCTGAACACTTCTTTTTCTCTAAGTTTTTTTTTTTTTTTTTTTTTTTAAGTTAAGCCTAGGTGTGTAGCCATGTCCTGTATAATTTGATTAACAAAATGAGGTCCATTGTCACTGTATATGGTTTCAGGTCAGCTTCATCCCGTTCTGAGAGAAGCATCACATCTAACTGTCATGGAGAGAGAGCGTGTACTCTGGGTTCACAAGTGACAATCGAATAAAGCTGTTTTTTCCACATTTTGCAGGTGGGACTGTAAGCCCATTCATTTTGTGGGGGAGAGAAATCAGTGCATGTAGCAGCAGCCCTAATCTGTAACCCCACATCTCTCCACTGCATGTCATGTGATTTAAATAAAGAGATATGTGGTGTTGCATCCAGTTTGTAAAAGCGTTTTTGTTCTCCAGAAAGGAGAACTGTAGCACCAGCGAATGAACATTTGTCTGTATATATCTCTTTAATGGCCATTGTGGCAGGGCTGTCAGCCAAAAAGTCACCTATGTAGTTGTAGGCACCTTGTTGTAATATGTTCATTTTCACATGTAATTGGCTCAGAGGCATTTCATCCTCCTTCTTTGTCAGCACGTTACCTGCTTCCTGCATCAAAAGGGAAGCAGCTGTTAGATTGTCAGTTGAACCCAGGTCATATGAGCAGTAAACATCGATCAGACTTTGATTTGCATAAATCTGAGTTTTGTCCAACCTTGTGGCTCTCATTCCATCCTTGACGGGAATGATTGCAATGGCCAGTTTTGTCAGTAAATCTCTGCCCAGTAAATTTACGGGACAGTCAGGTGATATTACAACATTTGCTGAAATGCAAGAACCAGTTTCTTCATCTGTGAAGTACACCGGTTTGGAAATGCTTTGTCTATTGGTCAGGCCATCTGCTGATTTTACCCAGATGGAGTTTTGTGATGGTTTCAGACCAGGAACACTGGTTTTTAAAACTGTTTTACATGCACCTGTATCACAAAGAAAATCCACATGGACTGAGTTGACTTTAAGCGTTATATAAGGTCTTTCTTTCAAAGAATTCAATAAATCCAAAGCTGAACAAATATTCACAACTTCCTGTTCTTCGACAGAGCTGGAGTTGGGAGTGTTATCAACTAGCCATGCATTATAATCGTCTCTGTTATCGGAGCGGTTTCTTGCAGCAGGAAATGCTTCTCTGTGAGCAAATTCTCTTCCGTTTGGTTGATCTAAATCTTTCTGGCAGTAACGTCTTTCATGTCCGAACTCGCCACACCTCCAGCAGGTGGCAGGACTATATTGTCGGGGACGGCTATACTGTGGTTTGTATCTACTAAACCACGGCCTCTCGGTCTCATGCGTCTACCTCTGTTGCTGTTTCTCATAGGAGCATTGTAATATATTTCTGAGTCTGGGTCATTACTGTAAAACACATTTGTGTTGTTGTTTGGGTTATCTCCTGTTTTCTTTTTCAGCACTTTCTCAGCATGACGTGCCCATTGCATAAAAACCTCAACAGTACAAGTGTCCAGTTCTACAAAGTGTTTCTTTATCCAACCTGAAATGTTTGGAGTACAAGATTGTAGCAGACCGTTCTTCAGCTGTTGTTGATAAGCTGAGGTTGGCTCGTCATTGTGATTGATACCGCTATAAATTTTGAAATCCTTTTCATATCTTAATTTAAAATCATCGACATCTTCCCCTTGTTTTTGTTTGATTGCAGAGAGTGCAGCATAATCAGCTTTTCGTTTGAAAACTGTGCACACTCTACCACAAAGAGCATCCCACTGTTGCTTGTAACGTCCAGTTAGGTGGTTTGGGGTTGTTATATCATAGGGGAGGGGGGCCCCATCATTTCCCCTGCCAGTGTAGTCACCACGCACTCGGGCCCAATGTTTTCCCAAAGACGACTGGGCTGCTTCCCCGGTCTCATGACCATTAAGGCGATAGGAATGTATAATACCTTCCATATCCATGATCCACATTTCAGGATCCTCCAAATGACTGCTAACTCCCTCAACAGCCTTTCTAGCCTCTTCGAGGGTCCATGGCCTAAAAACTAAAGCATGTTGCGGGTTGCCCTTTATATCTGCAGCTGGATTCATGACTTGTATCAGAGGGAAAGCGTTTGAAGAGGGGCAAGGAGGTTGTGAAGTGGAAGACTGCATCTTTGACATTTTTCTAGTGACAACGTGGTTATCTGTTTTGGCCTCTGACGATATGCTTAGTTTGGCAAGTTCATCGATAGGATAAACGGATGGTGTTTGGGTTGAAAATGAGGCCCCCGTTGTATCATAAGAAGGAGGGCGACTCACAGATATTGTTTCATTGTCTTCAGGTTTAACAAACATCGTGTCAGTCATTTGTTTTTGTTGCAGTTTGGCCTCCTTAGATGTTTTTATCTCTTCACACCTAATTATTGATTCATAATGCCAGATTTTAGCAATTGCCAATTGGTGTTCTATTTTTTCTTTTTTCTTGCCTTTGTTTAGAATAATTTGGTTTTGCAGGACAGAAATAAGTGTTTTCCAGGTGTCTACTTTAAGGTTGGGTAATATCTCATATTTTGCCCTCCATTCTTTGACATATTTAACCGATTCTGGATGTTTCTGGCTCATGAATCTCAAATCTTTCGTGTTTGTTTCTGCTCCTGTAGGAGATTTTTTACTTCTATTATTTCCCATGACTGTCAGATATGTTAGTTATATAATTTACAAGTGCCAAGTTTTTATTGTTTATTATTTTTATTTTTATTTTGTATTCGAGCCTCTAAAAACTTAAATTATCGTCTAAAAAAGGTAAATTAATCTGCAAATTTTGTAGTATCTATGTTTATGTTTAAGTTTATGGGTTATAATTTACTCAGACACAGTATGCTGTAATGACCTATTTTAGTTGCTAGCTTTGGTGAAGGCTACTTGTTATGTGTTCTGTGGGCACAGCCAGACTCACCCCCCTGTCCCACAGACCCCTGGCTTCTCAGGCTGCTTCGAGAAGAAAAAATAAAAATAGCAATGTAAATATTAAAAGCCAGGTTCAAAAATAATCATATGATAGCCAGTTCTATTTTGGGACATAACATTTATCTTTAAAAGATCCTGATTTGCACAATGGAAATAACTCCTAAAAGGAAACCAGCTCTTGAAATCTAAAAAACCTTTTAAACTTAATTTGACCTATTTATATTGCTTAATTAAATCACTAAGATTGACAGAAGGCTTTAATTTCTATTTGATCCTGCAGTACCTTCTTTTGGCCACTATGGGTCTCTACAGGAGTTTTGACGTTTTTCTTTTTCCGGGGTCAAAGTGCAATGTACTTGTGATGGTGATACGTCAGACTTGGATTTGTTCTCCGCATTCATCTAAAAGATATTTACTAAAATCGGTAAGCAAATTTCTCAGCGTTTGTTGGCAGCGAAAACAAACATTTGAAGCGTCCGGTTTTTACAGAATGACTACCTATTTATGGATTTTAGACGGGCGACGAAGTTTCGTAGCAACGTTAGCGTCCAGTGGGCTGTAATTGTCGACCCAAAAAAGTAATTTTAGCTGATTAAAGTCGGATAGTTTTGCCTTTAGATATTCAATACAAGAAACGCAATCATGCCCGCTTGGTTTTAGCGAAATAATTTGGACTTTTTATCGTTAAAAAGTGTTAAGAAATGGGCCGCTAGCTAATAGCTACGCTAACGCCAAATTCAATGCAAAAATGTTCGAATTCCACGTTTGTTTAAGCTTAAAACCTAAAGTATTTGGATTAGAATTTCATAAACAACATCAATCGATTTCTCAAATGCTAGTAAACGAATCGGCTACGTTGAATTGTTTGAAATAAGCATGCAAATATTTTATTTCATTTTATTTCAAAATAATAATTCAGGTATCTGACCCGTGTCTCCGGATGCGTTTTTAGAGACAATCTTATCACGTTATAACTGTTATAACTGTAAGTGCAGAAAAATACAATGATTAACGTTTTATATGTATTATTTAGTCTCGTTTTAAACTGAGATGTAGTAGTAGCATAAATTTCTGTTTGTTTCTGTTTTTCACAGGAGGTGATATCTCAGTACCAGATAAGATGTTCCCGGAGGAGCCGGCCTGCTTTCAGCGCAGTTAGTAATTATTAGTTTCAGTATTTATCTTTTTAATTTATTTGATTAATCTTTATTTTTCTTTTTTCTTTTTTAAAGTTGACTTTGTGACTTCGGCAGCCAGCTCAAAACTCTAATTTACATGTGAACTCATGTTCTTACACACACAGAGAGGGAGAAAGGAAGGGAGGTAAACTCACACAGATAGAGGGAGATAAAAAGAGAGAGAGACAGACAAGCACAAAGAACGCACACACAACTCTCAGGCACTCACCGATGCAGCCTGATGAACACAACTTTCACAGGACGCGTCTGAGAAAGAAAAACGTCCTATTTACGTACCTCCCCGCTGTACGTCAGCAAAATTTATAGCACCTTCTCTCTGTGCTAAACAGCCCAAGCTAGTATTTCAAGCTGTACTTAAGCAAACAATTTACAGCACTTCTCGCTGTGCCAGGCAAACCAAAAACAGTACTTTTCTAGCTGTACAAAGCAATTTACAGCACTTCTCGCTGTGCCAGGCAAACCCAAAACAGTACTTCCCGCCGTACTAAGCAATTTAACAGCACTTCTCGCTGTGCCAAGCAAACCAAAACAGTACTACCACGCCGTACTAAGCAAATAACGTACTTCCCGCCGTACGAAGCAATAACATCAAGACAGTACTTTCCGCCGTACTAAGCAAATAACGTACTTCCCGCCGTACGAAGCAATAACATGTACTCACTCCTTGCAGGTTCGTGTGGTATTCGACTGGATCTTCCGTCAAACCGTCCCGTCGATGGCCAGAGAATCGGACCTAAAGAACACTGGCCTGGCGGGGTAAAACGTCCACGCTTACCAGACTTTTGAAACTGCCGTGCATGGGCTAGTAGCACGTCCGTCCTCTGGGCCCACCGGAGACAGGTAAGAGGAAAATCCCGGTCAGGGAACCAATGATGGAGGATTTTTAAACACCTTCACCTTCAACACGAACCACACAAGAAGAGAGACAAGAATTAATTTTCAGAGCAGCAGACTTTGAAAATGGGAGATCACCTCAAGACACTTTGAAACATGTTTCAAAAGTGTTTGAGATCAAATCCAAATTGGAAAGTGCGTACTGGCTTTTTATTCTCTCAAAGGTTGGACAATAATGAGTAACAGGATGACAGTTTCAGATAGCACATGGAAAACGTGGCAGTGTAAAAACAAACAATAACGTAATGTTAAAACCTTATCTGTGATTAAAACATGAGCTGGCCTAATCAGTGTTTTTGTTCTGTGTGCATGAAGCAACAAGTTATGTTCTTCAGAGATGTTTTGTTTCATACAGAAAGACTTTTAGTAAAGCAAACTGGTTAATGATTCATCAGAATACATTAAAGTAATAAGTTTAAATGATCAATGTTTGAACTCTCTAACAAAAACTGTTGACGTTCCATTCAAAATTGAGGGTGTTGAGATTTTTAGAGTGAGTGAGGTGAACTTTTTGGGTGTTATCATTGATAACAAACTAGAGCTGCTGCCTCATACCTCATACCTCATACCTCATACATATACTGTGTACATTAACTTATATGCTGCTGTGCCACTCTTTGCAAATGTCAACGCTAGAAACTTCAGTTTATTTTATAGATATACGTTTTATACTTTTTATACTACTATGCAAAAACTCAGGACAGTATTACACTTTTATTATTTCATTTTATGCTTATGTTCATTGGGTGTTTGGTGTTTTAGGGGTGTTTGGTGTTTCAGTGTTGGTGTAAATTTTCATACTTTTATACTATTATGAAAAAACTCAGGACAGTGTTACACTTTTTTACTATTTTATGCTTATGTTTATTAAATGTTTTAGTGTTTAGTGTTTAGATGGTTACTGTTGCACCGAGGGACTGAGAGAAACGCAATTTCGGTCCTGTGTATGTCCTGTACATATTGCAGTTCTGACAATAAAGTTGACTTTGACTTTGACTGCCTCTAAGCGAGCAGGTCCCCGGTTCAAATCCTGGTCCGGGGGCCTTTCTGGGTGGAGTTTGCATGTTCTCTCCGTGCATGCGTGGGTTTTCTCCGGGTGCTCCGGTTTCCTCCCACAGTCCAAAAACATGCATGTTAGGCTGATTGTTAACTCTAAATTGACCCTAGGTGTGAGTGAGACAGGTCCCTCTTGTAAATGAGTCCCCGTGGCTCAACGAGTCCAGCCTGTATAAATAAAGGTTGAATGAATGAATGAACAAACTGATATGGAGAGAACACAAATTCTGTAAGAATAAAAATACTAAATCTATTACAGTACTGTACAAAGTCAGAGACCCATTGAATGATAAAGCTCTGTATTTGTTGTATAACACAATCATTTTTCCACACTCAAAAGTATGAATGTTTACATGAAAACTGGAGTGAAACAACTTTATTCAATTTTATTTCACTCAGCATGTAGCTTGCAGATAGGCAGATAGGCAGCCGTGGCATAGTGGTAATGGCACTCGTCCACCGATCGGAAGGTTGGAGGTTCGAATCCCGTTTCCCCACACCATGTGTCGTTGTGTCCCTGGGCAAGAC
>JBBPBX010065343.1:0-11217 GCA_038048925.1 Garcialebias charrua | reverse complement strand
ACAACTTCTATCATATTCTCTTCTAATTATTTTAGTAATACAAGTTCACACTGTAAATAGAATTGTGAGGGTCCAGACTTAAATAAGGACAAAGGTGTTCAAAAATCCACCAAATAATTCAATTTAATAATTCCAAAAATAAACTAACAAATAATTAAATTTCAATGAAAAATAAATCAAAAGATAATAACAAATTTGGGCCCAACTTAAACAGATCAACTGAAATCTAGCAAGGAGGAAGGATTCCTGATTAGATTTTAAATAACTGATTTATGGGGAAGAAAAATGATCTATTTTACTGTGATCCACCTGATGAGCTCCACCTATACATAAGGCTGCAGTCAAGTCCTACTCTTCGCTGGAGCATTGATGCCTACTCATGGTATTTATGCTTCTAGCCAGTTTGTGAGTACAGTACAGTACTTTGAGAGACACTTACCTTGTTTTTTGTTGTGTTTCCAGTCCTCATTTCCATCTTGGTCCTGGGACCAGTTCTCACCCACAATGGATTCCACCGTGGAGAATCAGCCAGAAGATATGCACCACCCATGGCCTTATTAAAAAAAATATTGAAAGATTATTGAAAGACTATTCAGTACAGCAGGACAGATTCTCTCTCCCAAAAGAGACAGACTGGACAAAAATTCTTCTGAACTTGAACAATAAATTCTTGCTGCAATATTAAAATGTGTCAGTTCATGGGACGTTAGGAGACAAGAGATGTTTCCAAATGACTCAACACTTGGGTCCAAGTTTTGCAAATGGTGTCAGGAAGTTAAAATATTGTTCACTATTGACCCATTACAAGGTTGACTAGACAGTATTTTAATCAGAGTTGATGACAAACTGGAGTTGAAGTGATCAATGTCTATTCCTTTGTTAGGTCTAATGCTCCTTTTTTCATCAGACAACTTTTACTTCAATGTTTTTACTGGTTTTATTTTGTGTTAAATAAAAAAATTCAGAGGTATAATCATTCCTCTTTCTTATTTTATTTAATGACATTTAACCTGCAGGTCATCCCTGAAATTCTGACGCACACAGAATCACAAGCCCAAGTGTGAACGGTGTCACACAATAAAAACATGCACTATCTGCAGCATTGTTCTTTAAACTGGAACAACACTTTTAAAGTATTACAGAAAATATACATACAGTACGCACACTTAATGATACTGTAGGCCATTGCGTTAGGTAATACATTCAGCAAGTACTTTTACTTTAATACTTTAAGTATTTTTAAAAGCAAATACTTATTTACTTTTACTTAAGTAAAAACATTAATGTGGTACTTCTACTTACACTAGAGTACATTTTTGTTTGTTTATTTGTACTTTTACTTAAGTACAGTGTTTAAGTACTTTCTCCTCCACCACTGCTTTTAACTAGCATTTTGATACTTTCAGCAAAAAAAATGCTACTTTTAGTGTTTTGCTACTCCTCAATATTTTCCTCTTTTTGCTGAAGCTTAGCAGTTTAATAATAATAATAATAATAATAATTAATTCAATTTATAACGCACTTTTCATTACTGAAAATCTCAAAGTGCTACACATATATTGAATGCTACACACATTCATAAACCGGTGGCGGCAGACTACCATGCAAGGTGCTTTCCAGTCCTACCGGGAGCAACTCAGGGTTAAGTGTCTTGCCCAAGGACACAACAACACATGGTGCGGGTCCCGGGAGTCGAACCGCCAACTTTCCGATCGGGAGACGACTGCCCTTACCACTACGCCATGGTCCCCAAGTGACCAAGTTTAAGCATCTGTCTTGTAGCTCAGGAGATGTGGCAGAGTGAAGAAATATGTTTATAAAAAATGTTACATACTGAACCTTTAGTCAGAGTCAGAGTCAGAGAGAATTTATTGTCATTTGCACCGCATGTAGTACATGTGTTGAAAACGAGATTATGTACACAGGGTCCCAGTTACATCCAACAACAAATGCAAGAGAAATACAATAATAACATCTAGGATTAACTAAGAGAGACATCACATCAGCTAGTAATACACTAAGCCCTAATGTAGTAGAAAAACATCATTATAAACAGCAGCACGAACATGAGCAGATGGTCACAGATGAACGCAGCAACAAGAAACAGATCAGTACAGTATCAGTATGATGTGACATTTTGCAGTGTTTATTCTTATTATTTATTTATTCATGAGTCTGACAGCCTCAGGGTAGAAGCTGTTTCTCAGTCTAGTGGTTCTACATTTGATGCTCCTCAACCTCCGTCCCGAGGGGAGTGGTGCAAAGAGTGAGTGTGCTGGGTGAGTGAGGTCTTTCATGATGCAGGTGGCTCTTTTTCTGCATCTGGAGGTGTAAATGTCTGTGATGGTGGGGAGACTGACTCCCACAGACTTCTGTGCAGCCTTCACCACTCTCTGTAGAGCTTTTCTCTCTGCAACTGTGCAGCCTCCATGCCACACGTTGATGCTGGAGCACAGGACGCTCTCCACTGCACACCTGTAGAACGAGGTGAGGACTGGGCTTCTCAGACCGGCTCGTCTCAGCCGTCTGAGGAAGTAGAGTCTCTGATGACCTTTCTTGATCAGGCTGGTGGTGTTATTGCTCCAGCTGAGGTTATCATTCAAGTGTACACCCAGGTATTTGTAGCTGGAGACCACCTCCACCGCAGATCCACCTATATACAGTGGGGTGTGGGTGTGTTTGTTCCTTCTGAAGTCCACAATCATCTCCTTCGTCTTCTTCACATTCATGTGAAGGTTGTTCTCTTTGCACCAGCTCTCCAGATGTTCCACCTCCTGTCTGTAGCTGGATTCATCATTATCTGTGATGCATCCCACCACAGCTGTATCATCTGCAAACTTAACAATATGACAGCCTGGATGTGTGGCTGTACAATCATATGTGAGCAGAGTGAACAGAAGAGGGCTCAGCACACATCCCTGAGGAGAGCCAGTGCTGAGGGTGATGGTGGAGGAGGAGAAGTTGTGGATCTTCACGGACTGTGGTCTGTCTGTTAAGAAGTCTAAGACCCAGTTACAAATAGAGGGGCTTAGTCCAAGTGTGGATAGTTTGTCTATCAGAGTTTGGGGGATCATGGTGTTGAAGGCAGATGTGAAGTCCACAAAGAGCAGACGCACGTATGAGTCCTTCTGATCCAGGTGGGTGAGAGCAGTGTGGACCACGGAGGAGATGGCGTCCTCTGTTGATCGGTTCTCACGATATGCATATTGATGAGGGTCCTCGTTGATGTTGACGGCTGTCTTGATGTGGGACATGACCAGTTTCTCAAAACATTTAGCGACTATCGGGGTGAGGGCCACCGGTCTATAGTCATTCAGACCAGTCACTGTGGAGCTTTTTGGGACTGGGATGATGGTGGCGGTCTTCAGGCAGGTGGGAACTGACTCCAGTGCAAGTGAGGTGGTGAAGATGTCAGCCAGCACCTCACAGAGCTGGTCCGCACATTCCTTCAGAACTTTCCCTGGGATGTTGTCTGGACCCGTAGCTTTATGAGGGTTGATCCTTCTGAGACTGCCTCTCACTTCTGCTGCGGTCACTTTGAGGTGCTCCTCGTCTGGTGATGAGGTGAGTCTGGTGCTAGTTGGTCTGTTTGGATCATCAAAACGTGCATAAAACTTATTGAGGGCATCAGGCAGGGATGGGTCCCTGGGGCATTGTTTGCTTTTGCCCTTGTAGTCTGTTAAGCATTTGATGCCCTGCCACATGCTCCTTGGATCATGTGAGGTGAACTGTCCCTCGATCCTCTGTGCATACGCGGCTTTGGCCTTCTTTATGCCATCATCCAGTTCTCTCCTGCACTTTCTCAACTCCTCAGTGTCTTTAGACTTGAATGCAGTGTCCCTGGCTGCCAGCAGGGTGCGGACATCTTTATTTAGCCAGGGTTTTTGATTGGGGTAAAATTTAACACACTTTCTTATGGATACATTTTCAGCACATGTACTGATGTAACCCAGGACAGAGGAAGCATAAAGCTCCAGGTCAATTGAATTTCCATTCGTAGCTGCCTCTTTGAAGACAGACCAGTTTGTGTTTTCAAAGCAGTCCCTCAGCATGGGGGAACTATCTTGGCGCCACGATGTTATCACTCTTTGTTCTGGCATCGAACGTCTGAGTGGGGGGAGCTGTCTAGGGACCAATAGCAGGGAGCGATGGTCGGAAGCCCCGATCGGTGGGCGTGGCTTCGCCGTGTACGCCCCCTTCACATTCGTGTAGACCTGGTCTAATGTCTTATTTCCTCGTGTTTCTGTGAAAACGTGCTGATTGAAGGTTGGAAGGATGGCACGTAAATCCACGTGATTGAAGTCCCCGGAAACAATGAAAAACCCCTCAGGATATTTACACTGCAGCGAAGTGAGTAACTCATGAATTTCTTCCTGAGCGACTTTAGCATTAGCATCGGGTGCTATGTAAACATTGCTTATTATTATCGCTGAATAGTCGCGGGGGAGGTAATGTGGCCTACATCTTATTGTTAAAAGCTCCACAGCAGCTGAGCAGATCCTGCTGATAACGGCACAGTTCGTGCACCAGTCTTTGTTAACGTAAATGCAGACACCCCCACCTCGCGTTTTCCCCGTAGTCTCGATGCTCCGGTCCGTTCTGAAAAATAGTTTATTATCCAACTCGTAAACAGAGTCAGGAGTGTCTTCATTGATCCATGTTTCCGTGAGACAAAGCACCGAACATCTCCTCATCTCCCCAGACGTTGTTACTCTCAGACGAAGCAGATCCATCTTGTTGTCGAGCGAACGCACGTTAGACAGAAATAAAGCCGGCATCGGGGGTTTACCGGTTTTAGCGTCTGCTCGTAGTCTCGTCATGATTCCTGCTCGACAGCCACGTTTTTTCCCTCGAGAGCATCTCTTTCTCTTCTTTCCTCCGCGCATCTGCTTCCAGAAAGATGATCTAAGCAGATCCAATCTTCCGAGTTCTGATTTGAGTTCGTTGCTGATTTCAGCTGTGCCTTGTGGTAAATCCGCTCCAATTCTCAACAGCTCAGTTCGGCTATAATTCACCCGCAAAAAACGCGCAGAGTCAGGTACAAAAACACTATTAAAACTACTAAAAACTGGGGATGTTCTGGAAGCCCATGAAGCTGCTACTGGTCTGAGCGCGGCCATCTTGGTATATTTAACACAGACACTGAGGAGTAAAACAGTTCATGACATGAGCTGAAGATGGACAGACAGGAGTCGTCTTCAGACATTCGGGTTTATAATAACTAGCAACTTTTATAATGTTGTACAATACACCACAGATAAGCACAGCTAGTAGTTAGCTACTGTTGACTGATCACAACACACCACGTCATGCACACAGAGAGATCAGCTCAAACTTTGCTCATGTAGCGATTCATTAAACTCACTTAATATTACTGTACTTGCTTACCTGTGTAGAAAGGCACCATTAATAATTACTGCTGTTCAACGTCGCTAGTTGCGTGTGTCAGCTCTGACTGTGTACTAAAATATTCGTCTGGGTTACACCAGCAATCCTGGATCTTCGTCTGTCTAAATTGCTATAGAGCACATATGTAAAAGTCAAGGCCCGCAGGCCAGATCTGGTCTGCAAATAATTATCTATGGCCCCCTTGATGATATTTAATTACTATTAGAAACGGCCCACAGGCCATAGCCGCTCGCTGGTGTTTTGCACGCACCAACACTACATTCCCCACAAAGGTAGTAGGGATGGGGCTGATCCGATGCAGAGTCGTGTCTCATGAACCCAGAGTAACAAGACCCGCCTCACGTCACATTCAGGAAATCCATTTCATAGGTTGCAGCCAGCTACATGTAGCCCAACTATACCTTTTTTAAGTAGGTAAGGGCTCTAGGTTCGTTAAACGTACAGTAGTAGCTTAAAAAATAATTCTTAATACACTCTCGTGTTTAAACTTATGTTGAGTTTCATTCACTTTAAAATAATAATTAACCAGTGCTTTCTATTCCTCTCACCCAATCAGGTAGAGGTTGAATAAAAATAATAAAATCCAAATACTATTACAGGTAACCCCCGACCTACGACCCCATCGACCTGCGAACCACGGGACTTACGAACATATCATATTTAATAAAAATATGAATTAAAAAAAAAAAAAAAAAAATTTTTTTTTTTTTTTTTTTTTTTTGTGTTTAAATGTTCTTAATTTCATGTGTACATCACTTTGTTGCAGCTCTGGTTGTTTTAAAGGCTTTATAAATAATAATTATGATAAAAAAGATCATTTCTGATCATTTTTGAGCAATTTTTGAGCAATTTTGGGAAACAGGAAGTAGGTCTTCAGTTTACACGGTCACAAATTAATGTAGAACACCGGACGCTATTTAAGGTTCAGTCACTGGGGTCTCCGGTCACAAATTAATGTAGAACACCGGACCGGACGCCATCTTAGGTTAGCTGCCGAGAGCTGGACGAAGACTGGTGACCAGGATGGCTTCATATGGATTAATTACTAGCTGGAAACGTCTCTGTGAACTTTGTGGATGTCTCAGGCAGCGGATTTATCGCCGATCGTGCCAGGCCGCCGTGCGAACACCTCCGGCCGGCCTGGCTACACCTCCGGCCTGGCTAGCTCCAGAGCTAACACTGGAGCTAACACGGGAGCCGGCCTTTTGAACACTGGTGACCAGGATCGCATCATGTGGATTAATTACTAGCTGGAATAGCTCTGTGGACGTCTCAGGCTGGAGCAGCGGCTGGAGCAGCAGAAGCTGCAGATTGATCGCGCCGCCGCTCCAACACTAGCTCATGGCTTGGCTAGCAGAAGCTAGCCAGCTAGCTAACACAGGCCTGGAGCAGCTGCGGTGGCTTGCCGGCCCCCGCGCTGCTCGGCCCGAAAACAATCAACGCATGGCAACCTAAGATGTCGGCTTTGACCATCTCAAAGTAAGAAAATATATTTTTATTTATTCTGTAAATGTGAATAGCAATGTTTAACATTACAGTACACTACTTTACATGCTTAAATGTGTGCGCGCGCTCCGTTAGCATGATAAATAAAGGTTGAATGAATGAATGAATGAATAATTTTTTTTTTTTAATATAATTTTCACCCCCTACCTACGAACGGATCGAGCTGCGAACCGTTCTTAGGTCCCGATCTCGTTCGTAACACGGGGGTTCCCTGTATACAGGAAATCAAACACACACACAATATGAAACTTGAACTTTTGAACATGTATTAAACACAACAATAAATTCACAAAATGTAAATGTTTCAGTCTTTTGTTTTACCAACTTGTTATTAATTACTGTGGGCCCACACCTCACTGTCCACCTAAGCCGGCATTAATTAATTACTTGTCCCAACAAATAAAATAAAATAAAAAACCCCGTTGCAGGCCTGATTTGATGATGATGCGTGGTTTTGCGATACCTTACTCCAAGGAAAACCTTGACCCTTCTTGGTAGTTCACCTGTCCTTCGTCTCAGTTGGCAAGATGACGTCCGCTCCTTCTCCAGTCTCTCGGTCCCCAGGATTTGGAATAGCAGGAAGTTTAATGCCGACACAGTCCTCCAACACAGTCACAGAAGCTCTCAGCATAAACTCATCCTTCTGCACTAGGCTTGAATCAGGAACGCTCCCATGACGGAAACAGTTGAATCCACTGTAAGCTGCGCTAGCTCACAGTACTTAACTGCCATTCACTGTGCTAATGAATGCTAGTGCGTTAGCAAGCTTTACTTTTTTACCTACTGTCCAGTGAATTCCGGTTTAGAATGATCACAACAGCAGCAAACAAGAGTGAGAAGTCGATATATATTCACAGACTGTCGAGTTGAAAGTCTAAAATATCAGCAAAACACTTGTTTCTTAATAACTTCGCCAGTTTTTCTCCAACGGTTATTTTTACTCTTCTTCCTCTGCTTCTCCTCTTCCTCATTCTCCTCACGTCTCTCAGCAAATCATAGACCAGCTCAGCTGCTTTACTCTGAGCCCTTCAAAATAAAATATGTTGAAAACTGCTTCTCTATAAAACGGTTTATTTTAACTTATTACACAATGTTACTCCCAGTATTTATAAACACAACTTTCATTAACACTTCTTTCTTTAACAAATTTAACATATTTAAACAAACATGTTCAATACATATTAAATTATTACACCTTCCATGAACTTAACTCAATACAAAATACCTTTATTTTGGACTGGGTTACACCCTCCCCCCTCTAAACATCTGGTGTCCTCAACAGACTTTATGAACACCTGCATAACTCAAACGAGGAGGGCAGTTTTAGTCAACATTTTAGCTCTGTATTTTTATGACAACACCCCTATGAACAATAGTGAGGGGTTGATCACTAGCTTTGCCAAGTTCATCATAGGTAAGTCTCACTACAGGTTTAATGGGACGTTTTGTTCTTGAATGTGCATGACTCATTCTGTTGTTGGAACTACTTGGACATGGCCCGTCATCTTCACTAGAGACAGGTTCAAACTCTGACCCTGATGCTGTATCATCACAGGTTGACTCCTCCACAATAGGGTCTGCTTCTTGCGATGGTTCCTCGTCCAATGCAATGTGACTCTTAGACTCTTTTGGTTCAAGTCTATCTTTGTGGTTTTGGAGTATTCCCTCCAGATAAGTCCGGTATGGTCGATGTGGTAACTCCCACTCAAAGTCAGATGACTCAGTTGACTCCTCATGTGCCAGCTGTACTGAATGATCATTATTGTGCCTCTTAGACTTAGTTCTTCTTTGTGGTCTTGTTGATAACCTTGAGTGCACATCTGGAAGATTTTCCACTACTGGCATACGCACATAGTCTCCTATTGGCAAGAGGTTGTCTCTGTGTAAAATTTTGAACTTCCCTTTTCCATTTTGTGGCTTCACTTTATACACAGGCAGATTTGGCATGTTCTCCACAACAACATAGGGGATATCACACCAGCGGTTCTCAAGCTTATGTTTCCCTTTCACTCCCAGATTCTTCAGCAAAACTTTGTCACCAGGTTCCAACTGATGAAATCCAAGCCTCCGGTCATATGCTTTTTTGTTACGCAGATGGAGTTTGTCGGCTGCTTCAGTTGCCATCTCATAAGCTCTTTGCAAGATATCTTTTAACTTTGCAACATAAGAGGAATGCTGATGGTTCCCATCTTCATCCATAGATGTCCCAAAGCACACGTCCACTGGGAGTTTTGCTTCTCGCCCGAACATTAGAAAATACGGTGAAAATCCAGTTGCGTCACATTTGGTGCTATTATAAGCATGCACTAAGTGAACAACATGCTGGCTCCATTGTCTTTTCTTTTCTTGATTCAATGTTCCAAGCATGGATAGCAAAGTCCTATTAAATCTTTCTGGCTGTGGATCACCTTGTGGATGATACGGGGTTGTCCGAGATTTTTTAATGCCCAACAGCGTCAACAGTTCCTTGATGAGTCGAGACTCAAAATCTCTCCCCTGATCGGAGTGAATACGTGTTGGAAGTCCATAATGCACAAAATACTTCTCCACTAAAATCTTAGCGACTGTGAGAGCCTTTTGATTTTTAGCAGGAAAAGCTTGAGCATATCTGGTGAAATGGTCTGTGATGACTAACACATTGCTGATGCCCTTCGAATCTGGCTCCATGGAAAGGAAATCGATACACACCAAATCCAATGGCCCAGTACTAACCATCTGGTTTAAGGGTGCTACCTTTGAACATGGAGTTTTCCTCAAAACACATTCTCCACAGTTTTTAATGTACTGCTCAACATCAGTGGACATCTTAGGCCAGAAGAATCTACTTCGGAGCATGTCAGTAGTTCTTTCAATTCCTAGGTGACCTAAATCGTCGTGAAGAGATTTCAGCACAGTTAGTCGGAACTTGGCAGGCAGGACCAGTTGGTGAGTTTCTTCTGATGATTGAGGTTTACTCACGCGATGTAACAGTCCATTTTTCATATATAACTTCCCAATCTCTCTCTTCATAGCCATTATCTCTGGGTTAGCTTTGATGTCGTCAGGCCATTTTCCATCGCTCAGTGCTTGGATGGTTGGTCCTATGAGAGAGTCTTCCCTTTGGGCTCTAATTAGTTCTTGTCTTGACATTTGTTCCAGTGAGTTGAGCTGCAAACGTGTGGGATAAGCATATACATCAGGGATACACTCAGGAGAAACTCCAAGTTGTTCTGCATAATTAGGAGAATCTGCAGAAAACCCATTGGTGCCAACTCTCTGACATATTGACTTTACTCCTGCTTGTGATATACTTTGCCACTCAGACTCTTTCTGCCCAGGCTCCATCCGTGACAATAAGTCTGCATCAATGTTGTTTTTTCCCGGTCTGTAGATTATGTCAAAATCATAGGCTGATAAGTCCGACAGCCACCGATGCCCAGTAGCATTAAGCTTTGCTGAGGTGAGGACATAAGTCAGGGGATTGTTGTCCGTTCGTACAGTGAAACGTGCTCCATAGAGATAATCATGGAATTTCTCCACAACCGCCCACTTAAGAGACAGAAACTCCAACTGATGAATGGCATAATTCTTTTCTGAAGAGCTTAGTTTGCGGCTGGCAAATGCCACTGGTCGCAGTCCCTCCGGATACTCCTGATAAAGGACAGCACCTAGTCCGTTCAGGCTGGCGTCTACGTGCAAGACATAAGCTTTATTGGGATCAGCAAAAGCCAGGACCGGGGCATTGGTAAGACAGTGTATCACTTTCTCAAATGCATTGGTGCAGGATTGATCCCACCTCTCTCTGAATGGCTCCCGCTCATCCAAATAAACTTTAGCTTCACCCTTCTTGGGCTTCCTCCCACGCTGTGTAGGTCCATATCCTTTAGTTAGGTCAGTCAATGGGCGAACTATAGCGGAATAATTCCAGATAAACCTTCGGTAGTACCCACAAAATCCTAAGAATGACCGCAGGGTCTTCAGATTAGTAGGCATTGGCCATGTGGTAACAGCTTCAATTTTTGTTGGATCAGCTGAGACACCTTCTGCAGACACTATATGACCTACATATTTCACCTTTGTCTGACAAAACTGACATTTATCCAGAGAAATCTTGAGGCCTACTTCTTGGAATCTGTCGAGAACCTTTAGGAGTCTTTCCTCATGTTCTTCTAGAGTCTTTCCAAAGATAATAAGGTCATCAAGATACACAAGTACTTGTAGGAGGTTCATGTCACCCACTGTTTTTTCCATCAAGCGTTGGAAAGTTGCAGGAGCTCCTGTGATCCCCTGTGGCATCATCTCAAACTGGTAAAATCCTAGAGG
>JBBPBX010065342.1:0-19976 GCA_038048925.1 Garcialebias charrua | reverse complement strand
GTATGGCAAAACTGGCTTCTGGGGACTTGGTAGGTTCCACTTCCCACCAACACTCCATGGCTGAAGACTGTCACTGGCTGGTCAGAAGGCTTGCCGAGTTCATCGTAGGTCAATCGAACTACAGGTCGAACAATTCTCCTTGATCTTTCAGCAGGCATACGTACTGAGTTGAGGTCTGTTTCCTCCACTAGGTCATCAAGTGCTGGAGCAGGGATAGTGGCGTCGTCTGAGTAGGTACTAGGAACTGCCTCTAACTCTCCCAAGTCTTGGACTGATCTTGGTTGGTCAGTTTCACTGGTGGTGAGCCCAGATAATCTGTTGGAAAACTCTGGATGAGTTAGCAGTCCATCCAAGTCAACTCCCAATGGTTTGGATAAGTATACTTCCTCGTACTCTGAGTCTGAGTACATTTCCTCATCCCTGTGGGAAGACCTTTGGAGTCCACTTTCCCTTTGTAGTTGTGCTCTTGTCATACATCTCTTTGGTGGTTCTGTCTCACTATCATCCAATGGAAGTCTCACAAGGTATCCAATAGGCAACAAGTGATTCCGATGAACCGTCTTCTCTGGACCTCCACCTCGTTCAGGTTTAATTGTGTAAACAGGGAGATTGGGTAATTTATCCACAACAAGGTAAGGCATAGGTCTCCATTTGGTTTTCAGCTTTTGTTTTCCTGTCACACCAAAGTTTTCCAGTAAGACTCTGTCACCTTTTTCCAGAACTTGTTCTTTCACATGCTTATCGTGAGCTACCTTGTTCCGTTTATGGTTCTTGTCAGCGGTCTCTGTCGCCAAGTTGTAAGCTCTCTCAAGATCTTTCTTCAGCTTGGTGACATACTGATGGTAGGAGACAGACTTTTGACTTTCATCCGACACACCAAAGCAAATGTCTATTGGTAGCCGAGCCTCTCGTCCAAACATTAACAAGTAAGGCGAGTATCCTGTTGCTTCATTTTGAGTGCAGTTGTAAGCGTGAACCAACTGACTTATCTTTTGACTCCACTTGTTCTTTTGCTTCGGCTCAAGGGTTCCAAGCATCGATAGAAGTGTACGGTTGAATCTTTCGGGCTGGGGATCTCCTTGCGGATGATAGGGAGACGTTCTTGACTTACGGATCCCAAGCATCTTTAAGAGGTCTTTGATCAGTCTACTTTCAAAATCCCTCCCTTGGTCTGAATGTATTCGTGCTGGGAGTCCATAATGCACGAAGTAACGCTCACAAAGAATCTTTGCCACCGTGGCAGCCGTTTGATCCTTAGCCGGGAAGGCTTGGGCATACCGCGTAAAATGATCTGTCACAACTAGGATGCTGGAAAACCCCTGCGAGTCTGACTCAAGTGATAGAAAATCGATGCACACAAGGTTGAGCGGGCCTTGACTTGTTATCTGATTTAAAGGAGCAGCTCGCTGCGGAAGTGATTTACGAGTGATGCATCTTCCACAGTTTTTTACATATTGCTCAACCTGAGCTCCCATCTTGGGCCAATAGAACCTGTCACGGACAAGTCCAAGAGTTTTTTCCACTCCCAGGTGCCCAGATTCGTCATGGAGTGATTTTAACACCATGGAGACATGTTCTGTAGGGAGCACTATCTGGTGAATTTCATCTCCAGAAGATCTCTTAACTTTTCTATAGAGCAAACCCTCTTTGATGACAAGTTTACTTGCCTCTCTGTTTAGCAAGTTAGCCACAGTGTTATCCCCTGGTGAAAATGGCGTGCCCTGCCAAAGTGATTGCTTAATGGGAGCGATTGCTGGGTCTGCATCCTGGGCTTGAATGATATCGTTGTGGCTAAGTCGCATCAAACAACCCAGATCGAGGCGAACTGGATAAGCGTAGCAGGCAGGAATGCCTTCAGGGGAAACTCCTAGAGACTCTGCGACTGTGATTGTCTCGTCACAAACTTTTGGTGTGTTGATCTGCTTACACAATGCTTTGACACTTTCAGGTGGCACAGTTTGCCAGTCTTTATCTTCTGTTGGTAAGGGGTTTCGTGATAGCGCATCAGCGTCGATGTTGTGAGCCCCTAATCTGTACTGCAATGTGAAATTGTATGTTGAAAGGGCAGAGAGCCAGCGATGACCAGTGGCATTGAGCCTAGCTGTTGTGAGAATATATGTTAAAGGATTGTTATCCGTTTGTACTTTAAACTGAGCTCCATACAAATAGTCATGGAATTTGTCAACCACAGCCCACTTTAGAGCCAAAAACTCAAGTTGGTGCACCGGATAGTTTTTCTCAGATGCACTCAGCTTCCGGCTTGCGAAAGCCACAGGTCTCAATCCTTCAGGGTGTTCTTGATTCAGGACTGCACCCAGGCCATGCAAACTGGCATCTATGTGGAGGGTATAAGGTTTGGATGGGTCAGCAAACGCCAGTACAGGAGCATTTGTGAGGCAGTGAATGATCTGTTGAAATGCCTCACTGCACGACTGATCCCATCGATCGCCGAAAGGCTCGTTAACCCTGTAGTAGGTTTTGCTTGTCCCTTGATTACCCTTACTTTTCTTTTGTGTGGGAGGATATCCTTTGCATAGTTCAGTAAGGGGTCGGACGATGATGGAATAGTTTTTTATGAATCGCCGATAGTAGCCACAGAATCCAAGGAACGACTGCAGAGAAGAGAGATCAGTTGGCTGCTTCCACTGGGTTACAGCTTCCACCTTTCGGGAGTCGGTAGCAATACCATGCTCAGAGACAATGTGACCAACATAGGTAACTTGTGAACAACAAAACTGGCACTTGTCAAGGGACAGCTTTAGTCCAGCCTCCTCAAGGCGTGTTATAACCTTAAGCAGCCTCTCTTCATGCTCTTCAAGGGTTCTGCCAAACACAATCAGATCGTCCAGGTACACTATGACCTCCAGCAGATGCATATCTCCCACGGCTTTCTCCATAAGCCTTTGGAATGTTGCAGGAGCCCCGGTTATGCCCTGCGGCATCCGTTCAAATTGATAGAACCCCAGAGGACATATGAAGGCTGTTTTTTCCTTGTCCTCTTCGGCCATAGGGATCTGATAGTAGCCACTGCGGAGGTCTAAGACAGAAAACCACTTACTGCCCGTCAGACAGTCTAATGCATCGTTGATCCGTGGCACAGTGTACTGGTCTGGGATTGTTCTGCGATTTAAGGTTCTGTAGTCTACACACATCCGCAGTTGACCATTCTTTTTGCGGGCGAGGACAATGGGAGAAGCGTAGGGACTTCTTGATTCCTTTATGATGCCTGCTGCAAGCAACCCTTGAAGGTGACGCCTGAGATCATCCAAATCGGCTGGAGCAATGCGGCGAGAACGCTCCCGGAAGGGGGTACTGTCAGTTAGGCGGATATGATGCTCCACACCCTTGGCCAAACCTACATCCCATTCATCAGTTGAAAACACATTGGAATGCTGTGACAGCTTGTGTTGTAGTCTTTCTTTCCATTCTTTGCTGATCGCAATGTCACCAAAGTGGAACAAAGACGGGTCAATGGGGGGAACAGTATTGACCTTCGTTCCTGGGGCATCCATCACCATGTCAGCTATATACAGGTGAGCAATAGTGGTGCCCACTGGAATAGCTGTCTGCTTTAATGACTCATTTTGCAGTAGCACCAGAAAACTGTTCTTATCTAGGATTTTAGAGAACAGTACTGTTGGCGGGACCAATACACTTGGTGGAAGAGCAGGTGAGGTAGCACGTTCAGTTATTAGTATGCTGTCTTCTACTTCTCGATTCTCTTTGACTTTACAAATGGCAATGTGCTCTGTGCCAGCAGGAATGATTAGGGGGCCCGGCCCTGTCCACTTTACATCAGCCACAGGTAAGTCTTTAGTATATCTAGTGAGCTCTGGTTTATGGACCGATAAAGAACTTTGTTCCTGCACTTGGACCCTGGCTGAGTGGGCGTGCTCTAAACCTTTTGCTTCTGGGTTCGAGTTGATAGGTTGAATCCCTTTGACATTTGTACCGACCAAGACTGGTACGGTCTCGGAACAACGTGGGTCAGGACACACTAAGGCAAGAACAGGGACGGACTTGAGTTTTTTGGACTTTGATTGCCTAGGAAGCTCCAAATCAATATGAATGTAACCCTTGAATGGGTAGCTGCTCTCTGATTCACTGAGACCCCATATGGCTAGACCAGTAACTGGATGGAGTGGGATGTGTGACAGGTGTTCTGAGTACCAACTGTCAAAGATGATAGTTACTTGGGACCCACTATCCATCAGAGCAGTGCAAAGCTTGCCATTGATTTTGACTTTGGCAATAGAAGGAGGTCCAATTAATCCCTCTGGCAAACTATTTGTCCGTACCATGGTAACACTTCTCCTTACATTTGCATTAGTGGGTTTTGTTCTTGCATTGCGGTTTTGTTTCTGGTTTGTCCTTTGTTTTCTTTGCGCCTGTATCAGCTTCTGTATTACTTTGGGGTAGTTCTCTGGGGCTGTGCATTTAGTTGAAAAATGTCCATCATCCCCACACCGATAACAGAAGAAGTCACTCGGGTCCCTTGATGTGAAAGTTCTTTGGGGAACTGGATTTGACTCAAGTTCATCGTGGGGTGGCGCTGTAGCAGGGCTGTAACTGGGCTGAATGGACAGAACAGATACTTGCTTTCTGAGCTTTACAACTTCTTCTCTTAAAGCTTGCAGGCCTTTATCCTCTTCAGTCTCTTTCAGTGTGTTGACTGTGGGCTCAGAGGTTGCAGCAGCATTACTTGGCAGGAATGACGAGGTGGTAAATTCACTCACTTGTGTTCGGAGCCGTTGTATTTCAGCTTTTATATCTTTTATCTCTTTGTCTGGTATTGCAGTGGTACTTTTAGCATACACGGCTTTGGGAGGTTGTAATCTACGACGTGAAGCTTCGTGTTCCTCTTCAAGCCGTATTTCATTCAGCAACTGTAAGAATGAAGGGGGATTTTTCCGGCGTTCTCTCAGTCGAAGATTTAAAATCATTAGATCTGACCGAGTGCCTCCTTTAATGAGCTGGTCTAGACGTGCTTGGTTGGCGGTAGCCGACTGCAGACCACCCTTTTGGACAACTTTATTGAGAACTCGTTCCATGCGTCTCAGGAATTCGGAGAGGGTCTCACTTGGTTGCTGGCATAGCTGTCTGAATGTGAAGTATAAGTCTTCTCCTGTTTCAGGTGTACCAAACGTGTTCTCCAATATTTCGAGGTACTCCATAGCGGTTGCATCAGGGTTATTGAAGCGAACAGCTTGCAATATTTCTAGAGCTGGACCCTTCACACTTTCCATGACTCTCATTTTCATTTCTCTTTCAGGTCGATCAGACTCCTCGATCATTAACCTTGCTTGTTCAATCCAGTTCTCCAATGTTTCTTCCCCTGGAGGTGTGGGTCGCACTCCAGAGAAAGTGCGCAGACGTCTGTAAGGGCTACTCTCACTGCTTGAACGGAGATTAGTCATTTGAAGGACTTCGCCAACTGCTCTGATGATGGCTTCAGGGGTGGATGTTTTAAATGAGGGATCTTGACCTGAGTCTGCGAAAGGTTTACTTCCATTTCCAGGGTTTTGTGGTTCATTTTCCTCTTCTGAAGGTCCAAAGATTCTCCATGGCTCATCAGAACCTTCTGATAAGATGTCCGGCGGGCAGGCTTTAGCATTGACTTTCTGCCTACACTCACATAGCACAGTTAAGCTTTGAGTCTGTGGATCATACATCCGACCTCTCACCCTAACCCGACCAAGTGCCTTGATTGACTGTAGCGTTTCTTCAATGACATTCACCTCTGCCTCTTCTGGGACATCCTTGACCAGTATGGCATACTCTGGGTCAATACCTTCACCCTTACACCAGTGCCTCAACTGAGCCATTCCCCTGACCTTTGCTATAAATCTCTATAGAATTAGTGCTTAGTTAGGTTAGGTTAAGCAAAATGAGCAATATTATTATTATTTTTTTAAGTTGATTTAAGTGAACACCTTTAGATCAATAAAACATTTTACGTTTTGCTTACATTTATTTTTTCTGTAAATATATATATATATATATATTTTTTTTTTATATATATATATATATTTTTTTTTTCTCTGGGTCAGACAAACTTTTTTTTTTTCACTAATTTTTTCCCCGTACGGGCCACCACTTTCTGTAGCACCTCTGCACACTTTATGCTGAAAACCTAAAATGGAGGGTGCTTGGGTTCGGTATCAATCTGGTACCCCAATCGGTGTGCAGCACCAATGACCTAGTTTAATACAAATAGGACCCAGAGAAACAGTGTAATTTGAGGCAAAATGATTCAGCCTTAATTTATTAAACTAAATAACCTAATAGTGAGTGACAGGAAGTTTAACTAGTCACCACCATAAACTTTATAGCCGGAAAACTCTTAAAATTTAAACAAAATACCTCTTCACATAAGGCAGAACAAAAGGAATATTACAGGTCTCTTTTTTTTTCTTTTCACCAAAGAACAACAGTAAATGTCCATGTACATCAATATACTCAGTCCTGTACAAAATGTAACCCAGTCAATTTATTACTCACAACCTCCAGAAGAGTGGGAAAAACGTTGCAGGCCTGTTACAAAAACCCAGAGTTTTTGTAAATCCCAGAGGAAACTTTGAGAACGTTGCAATTCACTCGTCCTCTTCTTCTCCCACGTCCATTGAACGCAGCAGCAGAGCCCGCGAAACTGAAACTCCTCAACTCAAAGCTCGCCAGGACTATTTGCGTCTGTATCCTCTCGTCCCTCCCTTCGCGTCGACCAAGCTCCTCCAACTTTGTCTTAAATTTGTCCTCACCAAGGCGCTTTGTCCAACTTTCTCCCTCTTGAGTCTGTATCTTCTCACTTTTTCCTCTCTCGTCTGCCCGGCTCGGTGAATCTGCATCAACCCGGTTCGTCCCGCCTTCCTCTTCCCTCTTCACCAATCACGAGTCACGCACTGGACGAGCAGTCCCAGTGACCAATCAGGAGGCTCACCTACTGGACGAGCAGTCCCAGTGACCAATCAGGTGGCTCAACCAAATAAATACACAGTGCATCTTACGTCAAACTAATACTTCTTCCACATGCAATATTTACATAAAATAATGCTCAATTGATTTACAAAATACAGTTTTATTTACTTAGTAACTATATTTACCCTTAATATTATTTAAATATTAAAGTAAGGGAAAATACAAGTGTATTTCTTTCAGAAACAAGAATATGAAAAACCCATAACTGTCATCAATGTTATGCATTAGTAAATAAATGTTTACTTTTAATATATTTGTGTTTTGTCTTGAATTATGTAAGACTTCTATTAACCTCATTGTTACCTTGTAGAAACCTCAGTTTATCCACTGGGCTACATATATATATATATATATATATATATATATATATATATATATATATATATATATATATATATATATATATATTTATATATAGCCGGCAGCGTTATCAATATTTGCACTACACTGCCAACTGAAAAGTAACAAAAATGATCCTAAAAGGATGAAATTACAAAAATCAAAGGATTTATTTAATACTTTACGTACATATATTCTATTCGGCCACGAAATTAACAAAAAATAGAATGATCTTTTAATCCCTAAAACAAAAGTTTTAAAACCACGTTTAAATCTCAAATACACGGGTGTGTCGCCACCGCATTTATACATAGTAACCCAAATACAGTACATGAAACTAACGACTCGCCGTCGAATGGTCGACACAAAACACACAATAAAATCTTCCGGCCACGTTAATCAACCATAAAATGGGCGCTATCATCTGTTATCACCCCCATAGCGGTCAGATTGCCCCTCCTCCACCTCCTAGGAGGTTTAAAGGTACTTATCACCGTTACAACTTGTAACGGTGATAAGTACCTTTAAACAAGCAATGACAGCAGGCTCCGTCTTTTGCTACGTGTTAAAGTTTAGAGTAAAGCCTCTTGCGTTAGGTTTAGGGTCTGGGTTAGGTTTAGGGACAAGGGTAAGGGTGTTAGGTTCAGGGTTGGTCCTCTGGGTCAGGTTTAAGGTTACGTTTAGGAAAAAGGTTACATAAACTGAAAAAAAATCAAACAAAAAAACATTTTACAAAAACACGCTGCCTACTCACAGCCATTAAAACGCTGATAACATTCATTTAAACATGCTAGGAGGTAGATTGGACAGTTTTTCCGATACATATTCATTCATTCAACCTTTATTTATACAGGCTAGCCTCGTTGAGCCACGGGGACTCATTTACAAGAGGGACCTGTTTCACTCACACCCAGGGTCAATTTAGAGTTACCAATCAGCCTAACATGCATGTTTTTGGACTGTGGGAGGAAACCGGAGCACCCGGAGAAAACCCACGCATGCACGGAGAGAACATGCAAACTCCACCCAGAAAGGCCCCCGGACCGGGATTTGAACCGGGGACCTGCTCGCTGAGAGGCAGCAGCTCTACCAGTTGTGCCACCTGCTGCCAAATAAAGGTATATGTACATATGGGGATGATAACAGATGATAACGCCCATTGTATGGACTGATAACGTCCGAACCCCCTGACCTGGCTCCAAGCAGCTCTTCAATCAATCAATCAATCAATCAATCACCTTTATTTAACCAGGTAGAGCCCATTGAGATCGAGATCTCTTTTACAAGGGTGACCTGGTCAAGTGGTCAGCAGCACACGTCACATTGGCAATAGGCATTTGCACTTATCAAAAAGAAAATAAAGAAAACTACAATCACAGTAAACAGATGTTGACAGTTCAAAACCAACAGGATATGACAGATTTCTATATACATTATATACAAAACAAGCAGACAAAAAAAACCAACAATGACATGTATATTGGATAAGTAGTGGTTAGAAACATCTGCAATGGTCAAGTTTCTTGATGACATTTTCTACTACGGTTGACATAAAGGATCCAGGAGAGATGAATGTTGATAGTTTCAGATCTTTCTGTAAGTTGTTCCAGGCTGAGGGGACGGCGAAGCTGAACGCTCTTTTTCCTAGTTCAGTTCTGACAGGAGGAACTGACAGGAGGACTAAATCGTTAGAGCGCAGGGAGTAATGACTGTGTGATGTTTGTATTAAGGAGGTGAGGTATGACGGGACCAGGTTTAGGAGGGTCTTGTACTACAAGGGTCTTGTACTGTTCTTCAGAACAAGGACAAATTGTAGCAGCGCCTTTCTTTGTTTTATGCATTTACAAATTGGATTCCAAAAACAGTTGGGACACTAAACAAATTGTGAATAAAAAACTGAATGCAATGATGTGGAGGTGCCAACATCTAAAATTTTATTCAGAATAGAACACAAATCCCAGATCAAAAGTTTAAACTGAGAGAATGTATCATTTTAAGGGAAAAATATGTTTCAAAATTTCATGGCGTCAACAAATCCCAAAAAAGTTGGGACAAGTCCATTTTTACCACTGTGTGGCATCCCCCCTTCTTCTTACAACACTCAACAGACGTCTGGGGACAGAGGAGACCAGTTTCTCAAGTTTAGAAATAGGAATGCTCTCCCATTCATGTCTAATACAGGCCTCTAACTGTTCAATCGTCTTGGGCCTTCTTTGTCGCACCTTCCTCTTTATGATGCGCCAAATGTTCTCTATAGGTGAAAGATCTGGACTGCAGGCTGGACATTTCAGTACCCGGATCCTTCTCCTACGTAGCCATGATGTTGTGATTGCTGCAGAATGTGGTCTGGCATTATCTTGTTGAAAAATGCAGGGTCTTCCCTGAAAGAGATGACGTCTAGATGGGAGCATATGTTGTTCTAGAACCTGAACATAGTTCTCTGCATTAATGGTGCCTTTCCAGACATGCAAGCTGCCCATGCCACAAGCGCTCATGCAACCCCATACCATCAGTGATGCAGGCTTCTGAACCTATCCTTGTCCTCTCTGGTCCGGATGACATGGCGTTCCAGTGTTCCATAAAGAACTTCAAATCGTGACTCATCTGACCACAGAACAGTCTTCCATTTTAAAGTGCAAACGGCTGAGCTTGTGGAGCTTGCTTAGAAATGGCTTCCTCTTTGCACTGTAGAGTTTCAGCTGGCAACGGCGGATGTCACGGTGGATTGTGTTCACTGACAATGCTTTTTGGAAGTATTCCTGAGCCCATTCTGTTATTTCCTTGACAGTGGCTGTTGTGGACAAGTGTAGTATGGGATCACGTGGTGTTATTAGGGAATGTAGATCACCTGTTGGAGAAGAGCCGGCAGTCCCTATGGTTTGAGTGAGTGATGGGGAAGGTCTATTTTTTGCTGACCGCTAAGCTCTTTTGGTTTTACTGCTAGAATCAGACGAGCCATGCCTCTCCCTTTTATGCTGCCTTTTTGTACAATGTTTTTGCTTGGAATATCGACAAATAAAATATTGGAACTACAACTTGGATTTATGTCACAATCAGTTCGCACGTCAACAACCACTTCCCTATCCAGCCACTCAGTGACTTTGCAGGATAGTCGCTACATTTGTCAGCAAAAAAGAAGTCTTACAAAGAGAAAGTCTACGACAAAGGAACGCCAACGCGAGCCCACACACCACCGCCACTACACCTACGAAAGAGGATCTTGACAGAGAAGTACAAGACGTCAGTGGTATGTAACCGCAATGTTTGGTGTTGCGTATAACACCCCCACCCACCTCCCGCTTGCTGTGGGATTGTGACTGCGGGATTTTTAATGTCCAAGTGTGTGCTATGGCTCTGCGTTCGTTCAATAAAATTTAAGGATTCGCTGTTACCTGGAAGTCCTTTATTGGATTAAAATGAGTGGATTATCTGCTGGGTCTGCTGTTGAGAAACCTGAAAAGGATAAAAGGACTATCGTTTTCACCGAGAAAGCTCTCGCAAATAAAATTGAAACTATCCAAACAAAGCGGAAAAAGCATGTAAAGAAAATGAAAGATGTACTGTAATATCATACCTTAAAGAGTTGATGAAAGATGATAAAAACTATTCACGAGTAAAATCACAGCTGGGTGAGTTAACACAGCTGTTTGTTGCATGAATCCTTGCTACCTTTAATCCAGCTTGATGAGAAAGATAAACAAAATGCATGGTTTTCAAGTATCATTAAATACAAGAAAGGGTTTATTGAGGATGCTGAAATATGGCTTTCTGAAACAATTAAATGCTCAAGCAGAACATCCTTTGACATGCTATGGTCACAGGAAACTCCATTAGGAGAGAAAACGGAGCATCAGTTATCTGCTAATCTCCAGCATGACACTCAAGATGATGTGTTGCCATCTGACAGCATTTCAAATCAAGGAAGCAAGCTAAGCTCCAAAGTATCATCAAGTTCATCCGCACATCTCAGGGCAGAAGCTGAAATGGCTGCCTTGCTCACACGTCAAAATATGTTGAAAGAAAAACATGCTATTGAAGAACAGGAGGAGCATCTTAGGAAAAGAAAATAACAGCTTCAACTGGAAGCAGAAATAGCTGCAACTTCTGCAAAAGTAAATGTGCTGAAAACTGGATCTGCAGTGCAAAGCTCAGCTTCACGGAAATTCAATGTAGCCTAATGGAATCATATTTTAAGACAAAGAGGAAAACAATAAGAATGCAGAGCCTCGAATAAAACCAATGCAACGAAATGGGACAAAGAAAGGGCCTTCATCCCTACTTGGATCTTCTCATCCTGTAAGCAGAATAACATCAAATATGCCTCTGCAACAAGCTGCTCAATTAACAAACAATGAAAATATGTTGTCCATTATGGAGAAGCAAAATGAATTAACCTGCATGTTGGTTCGCCAACAAAGTCTCTCTTCACTACCCAAAAAAGAAATTCAACCCTATGATGGCGATCCGCTTCATTTTCAGGCCTTTATGCGTTCATTTGAACAGGTCATTGAATCAAAGACTAGTGATCCGGATGAGTGCCTGCATTACCTCGCACAGTTCACAAGGGGGCAGCCCAATGAAATTGTCAAAAGCTGTCAATATGTGTCTGATGGTGGTGGATATGTAAAAGCAAAGACTATGCTGTATGAGCATTTTGGAAATGGACATGTTATTGCATCTGCTTACCTGAATAAAGTTTATTCATGGTGATTAAATCAGAAGATGAAAGAGCTCTTCAGGAATACTTTTTATTCTTACGTGGGTGTTGTAATGCGATGGAGGAGGTTCATGATCTTTCTAAATTGAACACACCTGCTAATATGCTTGCTGTGATTAAAAGATTGCCATATTCATTCATTCATTCATTCAACCTTTATTTATACAGGCTAGCCTCGTTGAGTCACGGGGACTCATTTACAAGAGGGACCTGTCTCACTCACACCAAACAACCATCCACTCTCACACTCACACCTAGGGTCAATTTAGAGTCACCAATCAGCCTAACAAGCATGTTTTTTGGTCTGTGGGAGGAAACCGGAGTACCCGGAGGAAACCCACGCATGCACGGGGAGAACATGCAAACTCCACCCAGAAAGGCCCCGGACCGGGATTTGAACCGGCAACCTTCTCGCTGAGAGGCAGCAGCTCTACCAGTTGTGCCACCGTGCTGCCCATATACTGTAAGTTGAAAGATAACTGGCGAACAGTAGCATGTGACATCCAGGAGAGGCAGCATCGAAGAGCAACATTTATGGACATTGTCTTCTTTACCGAGCGTCAAGTTAAAGTTATTACAGATCCTGTCTTTGGAAAATTAAGCGATGCTGCTCCATCAACAAATCCATCAGCCAAGAGCATAGATGGAGGGAAACGTTTTTTCTCACCTAAGAACTACAGGAAGTAGCTTTGGCATCACTACTTCTGCTGTTGAGAAGACCATCAGACTGATGTTAAGACTTGTTTGTTTTGTAAAGGTGGACACAAGTTGGAGTTATGCTCTCTGCTAGGCGTAGATCCTGGGGGGGTCGGGGGGGTCCGGACCCCCCCAATCTTGGGGAAATATAGATCTGTCCCCCCCAATAATTCAATAAAGGAAACCGTGTCTTTAAACAATATAAATATAAAAAGGCAAAAAAAGAGAGAAATCCGCCATTATTCTAAGAAAAAAAAAAGGAAATTTTGCCCCCCCCCCTTCTCTGTTGGCAAATGGTTTAGTCCAATGTTTACAAGGAACAACAACAGCACCGGAGTCACAGGCTCCGGCGCGGAGCCGCTGGGTGGGAGTGAGCTGCAGCACAAACTATTAACTTCCAGTAAGTAGCTACTTAAAACATTGGTGACAGTGACTGGGAGGAAAAGGTATTTTACAGTGTTGAAAGATAAGTGTGTCGTGTCTCATTAGTGGCTGTAGCAACAGCAAAACGCAACGAGGAGCGACACTTCATCAGCTAACACGCTAACTTCAATGCTAACTAGAAGAATGTCAGTGCAGCTTTGAGCAGGATGGATTCACATTCATCATATTTTCAGGTGTGGAGCTCTTGAAAGAAGTAATGATAAAATATGTGAAAGATAATTCATTAAAAAAGAGTAGAGAAGATGTGATGATTAGTTAAAATGATTTTATATGTGTGTAGCGTCCGCGGGAACTCAATAACCACACCGTGTCGCTTCGTGCACCAAACTTTTCTGAACTCCCAACCCCCCCATACACACACATTTACCCATGCCGTAAAGCATCTCTTAAAGGCACAGTAACATGTCGTAACAAACAGTGCACAACATTACAGACCCAACAAACACACTAAACACTGTGATTTCTGAACACAACATTTTCCCCCCTTCACCCCCCTTGAAAACATAACACTTTGCAAAGATTAACAGATCTTCAGTAACACAATCACCCTGTCACATAGTCCCCAAGCCAGACAGGCGGGGCCCTCAGTCTCTGGGGCCGTGCTGGCTGCTGAGTGGAGTCGGGCAAAGCTGGTGGAGTATCCCCCACCCGAAAAGTCATTGGCCTAGGCTGCCAACCCCTTGCCGTTGCTGGGGTCAGCGGTGAAACAGATGCTGGTGGGGCGATGACCCTGTACAGACGATTTGCGTGCCAACGACTCCCATTTTCCAGTCTGTATGTGGCCGGCCCCAATTGCTTTATCACCCGCAGTGGCTCTGACCAGAATGATTTCAGTTTATTTCTCCGATGAAGCCGTTTGATCCTGACCCAATCCCCTGCAGCCAGTGAGGGGGTCTGCACTCGGTGCGTGGCATCAAACCAATCCCCTGCAGCCAGTGAGGGGGTCTGCACTCGGTGCGTGGCATCAAACCTCTCTTTCATCCGGGCCTGCGAACCCTTCACCTGAGCTCTGGCTTTCTGGAGCTCTGGGCTCCCGCGTGCAGGAGCTGGCTCAGCTCTCAGACAGTCCAGGGGTTGCTTCAGTTCGCGCCCGATCATCAGCATCGCCGGTGAAACTCCTGTGGTGGGATGCTTGGATGCCCGGATGGTCAAGAGGGTTTGGTTGAGAGCGTCGCTGAAGGTTCTCCCCTCCTCCAGACAGGCTCTGAGTCCATTTTTGAGAGTTTCATTGAGTCGTTCCACACCACCATTGCTCTCTGGGTGATAAACTGCTGTCCTGATGTGCCTGATGGAGCGTAGTGTGAGGAACTCTGTGAACTCTGCTGAGGTGAACTGGGCCCCATTATCCGTCGTAACAACACTGGGAAGGCCCCAGCGTCCAAACAGGTTGTCCAGGCAGTCTATGATGGTGTGTGCAGTGATGGAGCTCAGTTGACAAACCTCAGGCCACTTCGAGTGAAGATCATGAACAACCAGCAGGTAGCGAGCGTGAGCAGGTGCCCCCTGAAGTTCCCCACAGATGCCGACCTGAATATGTTCCCAAGGTGAAAGTGGCCAAGGGGTCGGGGTGAGAGGGGCTGTGGCAGGCTCACTCACAGCAAAGCCCAGGGCGAGGAACAAGTCTAGGCCCATAATGTTAGCTCCCTTCCGGGTGATGCAGAACTTGGCGTCAGGCGTAAATTGCTGATCATACTGGACAGGGAGGCGGACCACGCCCAGAGTGTCGATGGGAGAGTGACCGTAGCCCAACAGGGTTGTAGTGGCTGCTTCCAGGGGTGTACGGCTGAAGAAACGATCATACGTGCTTTTATTCAAAATTGACACTTTGGCCCCTGTGTCCACAAGGAGCGGGACGTGAGCTGCACCCACGCGACATGTGCAGAGCTTGAACGATGGCTGCAGAGTCTGTACAGTGTTAATGGGAACCACAGTAGTATCCTGGCGAGCTGAAGAGGAGCGGCAGCAGCGTGCAAAATGATTCAGTTTGTCGCATTTATGACAAAGTTTTCCATGTGCAGGACATGACTGGTCTCTAGTTGCATGGTTAGTGAAGCCACAGTTACCACAGCTCCTGGCCCCACTCCTACTGGGCCCCCTGTCCACTCTCTGCACCTCCAAGCTGCCACTCGGCCAGTCAGCCCCCTCCACAGCCTCTGTGTGATGAACGGCCGGTGTTGATGACGTCACTGGTTCTGGCGCCGCGCGGCAAAATTTTCGCGCCTCTGTTAGTGCTGTTTCTAGCTGCTTTCCAATAACCAGAGCGCCCGCCAGCGTCATGGAGTCTGGTTCTAATAACAGTCTCTCCCTCAGTTGGTTACACGACGTTTTTTCAATCAGCTGATCGACTAGAAGTCCATCTTCCAGCGCCCCAAACTCACAGAGTCTAGCCAGCTCTCGTAGTGCTGAGACATAATGGGCGACAGACTCACTGCGTCCTCTGACGAAACTCGAAGCGGTTCATCCGCCGGCTCCGTCCGGAGCTGAAATGAGTCCTCAGTGCAGCTGTAGCCGTGGCATATTTATTGTTCGCTAACGTGAGCGTGGCGAGGATTCTCTGACCCTCCTGGTCCAGACAATGGCGGAGGAGCTCGCACTTCCTCGCTTCCACCAGGTCCGTGAGTCCCAAAGCCAGCAAGTAGTCCTCGAACGCCGTCAGCCATCTGTCCCACGGGACAGCCGGGTCGCCGGGGACAGGCAGGAATGGTGGCGGTGGTGGTAATGCGAGTTCGGACATCCTCGTCTGCCAAAATGTAGCGTCCGCGGGAACTCAATAACCACACCGTGTCGCTTCGTGCACCAAACTTTTCTGAACTCCCAACCCCCCCATACACACACATTTACCCATGCCGTAAAGCATCTCTTAAAGGCACAGTAACATGTCGTAACAAACAGTGCACAACATTACAGACCCAACAAACACACTAAACACTGTGATTTCTGAACACAACAATGTGTAGCACTTTGTTGCAGCTGTGGTTGTTTTAAAGGGCCTTATAAATAAATTATTATTATAAAAAATGTTGAGGATCAATACTTATGTCACATGATTAATTAAAAAATGTCACTGTTTATAATATTACATTATTGATATTTTGTATCTGCAACTGGAAGATTTTATTCTTAATAGGTTCTTAAAAAATGCTACAGATTTTTTAAAAGTAAAAGGCATACAGTATTTTGAATGAATGTTCATATCTACAAAACCGTTAATAAAATATTTATAAAATACAATGAATTTCAAATGTTACAGATTGAGTTTAACATAAAAGAAATAGTGTTTTATGTTTAAATATCAGTTAATAAGTAATCCATTATGCCCCCTTGTTTAGGACTGGAACCAATCTCAGCTGCTTTTGTGTGAAGGCAGGGACACCCAGGACAGGTCACCAGAGACACCCAGGACACGTCTCCAGTCCATCACAGAGACAGACAAAGAGACAAACAACCATCCACACTCCCAGTCAAAGCTAAGAACAATTTACATTTGCACAGAAGAACCAAAAAATTATTCAAACTGAGGACTCAAGTTCTTGATTGAGAGTTCTAATCACTACTGGTAATTATCAATAATAATTGATCATATTTACCAAGCTAAATCATTGTGTGGAGTCTTTAATAATACAGACCAGATCAGATGTGATCAGGCAGTCATATATTCACATGTATGTAAATGTATTATTATTAATACTATAATTAAAGTTGAACCATGCAAATTTGTTTGGAACGAACAAGTGGACCTTTGTGCCTCTTGGTCCCACTGAAGTAGCTCTCAGTCTCAAAAAGTTTGGTGACCCCTGCATTAAAGTATTTCTTCTCCTTGAAAACTGTTTTCTTTTTAAGCTTTAAGATTTTGGGAAGGTGTGGTACCAGATTATCAGTGACACTGACCACAGCAATCTATGAATACAAGCCAAACTGAAATTTAAACAATATTTAGAGGGGACCTATTTTGCAAAATTCTCATTTTGCCACTTGTCATTTTGACAAGTGGCAAAGATTGAACACATTAAATTTTTTATAAGAGTAATGAGTGTCACTATTGTACTGATTAATAGTAGTATTAAGACTACTAAATACATGCCATTTAAATCAATATTATTGCTGATTATTCTACATAGTATATTGAAGGGAACATGAGGGAGACCCTATATTGTGTCTTTAAACACATATAGTGCCACCCAGATGTAACTAAAGGATTTTAACAGGGGTCAGTATTAAGCTGACCTCTTTATCCTTAATTAATTTACTTATTCAGATTGAATAGTAATTTCACGGATTCTTTTCTTTTTCAGTTTACCCAATATTTCTGTGATCTTTATGATGGATAAATAAACAAAGCCATTAAGTGACAGAGACGTTAACCTAGTTGGTATGCCAGGCGACACTACCATTTATTTAAAATAAATCAACTAAATTAACACCATTACACTTGATTGACATGATTTCACTTTCTTTCAATTTAATACGTCAGCACACTTAAATTTAACACAACAGACTTCAATATTGGATGTTAAACATATTTAGTCTGAGGGCTCTTTAGCTTAAAATAGTTTCCAGCTTAGAATTGAGGGAAAAAGATAGGAGGAAGATGGGAGATGGTTTAAAGGAAATTATCTTGAGCATGATACCAAAAGTGACACTTCCATCCGACTTCTGCTAAAATCCAGGTACGTTTGTAAACAGCTCTTTACCTTTCGACGAGTCTGATAAAGAAATGACACCAGCCTTCAGATGCGCAGAGTCCTTTAGTCCCAGCACGTCCAAAACTGGTTCTAGTTTACGTTTCAACGTCTCCTGGTTTCCGCTTGGTCATCAGAGAATATGTCAGCTCCTGGCCTCTGACTTCAAGATAAACTTATTCCAGGAAGGAATAAACAAAGTTTTGAGCTTGCGCTCGTTCGAAGTGGACTCATAACAGCCTGTTATTTAGTCCTTAGCCGAATGACTGTCCTTGGCGGGTGACAGGCATTCATTCAGCTCTTTGGGACGTCTTCATGTCTTTGAAGCTCCCAGAAACTCTGCCGTTCCAGCAACAGCTTAGAACTTAAAAAGGAACAGAGAGGAGAGAAACTTGTCTCTTTTTCATTGGTCCACTTGTTATCACTATTCAAGGTGAAATTCAGCGCAGAGAAGGAAATTGTTTAGGAAAAGTATCTGAGTGAGAGACTTTCAGACGCTAGATGAGAGTTTTAGCTGAAACTCGACAAAAACAATTTCAGTGTAAGTCAGTTTGACATTTTAGCTGAACTTTGACACCTTTTCACTTGCAGAAATGACACATTGATGTTTCACATTTAAAGAATAACAGCATATAACATATATCATGAAAATGACAAAAGTTATTCTTTTGATCACATCAGCCTAAAATCAAAGACAGAAATAGTCTCTTTTGGTGACTATATTCTCAGATTACAACTAATGGAATGATTTTGTGGTAAATGTCTTGCTTTACTGAGAGGTCAGTAAAGGTCATCTCTGGAACAGTTCAAAAACCTTAGTTTGACCCTGGGTAGGTCCACTACAATATGCATACATTTTGGATAAACTTCCCTCTGTACATTTTGCATTACATTTCACTGTAACTTTGCCGACCCCCCCAAAATTGCTCTTTAAAAAATTCCCTGTTTATGGTCCCCCCCAATAATGAAATGAAATCTACGCCCTTGGGAAACCTCATAATGAGAAGATTTCATTTCTTAGGAGAAATGGCATCTTTGGCTGTCACTGGGACTGCCACAACGGCTGTGCCGCCAACTGTTGCTGTCAATGGGACCGCCACGACATCCGTGCCACCAACAATTGCTGTCATTGGGACCGCCACGACGGCTGTGCAGCCATCTCTTGCTGTCAATGGGATGCCACGATGACTGTGCTGCCACCTATTGCTGTCAATGGGACCGCAATGACGTCTGTGCCACCAACTGTTGCTGTCTTTGGGACCACCACCAGACTGACTATTTTTAGGCTAAGTGCTGGTAACCTCTGGCCTATGACTGATTGACCATGAATGGAATACAAAAAAAACACAAAAAAGGAAGAAAAGATGATTGTTTGACTATTTGCAAATGACTTTCATGAATTGTTTGAATGTGTTATGTTATCTCATTGTGTGTTTTGATGCAGTGTATATCTTAGGTTATGGTGTTATACGAGTAATTATTACTGTGTAATGAGGTAATAATTAGGGACCAGAATGTTGTGGACAAGGGTAGTATGGGATCACGTGGTGTTATTAGGGAATATAAATCGCTTGTTGGAGAGGAGCCAGCAGTCACTATGATGGGGAAGGTCTATTTTTTGATGACCGCTAAGCTCTTTTGGTTTTACTGCTAGAATCAGATGAGCCATGCCCCTCCCTTTTATGCCGCCTTTTTGCACAATGTTTTTGCTTGGAATATCGACAAATAAAATATTGCAACTACAACTTGGATTTACATCACGATCAGCTCGCGCGTCAACAACCACTTCCCTATTCAGCCGCTCAGCGACTTTGCAGGATAGTCGCTACGGTGGCATTCCTGTTTGAGGTGCAGTGACGTTTAAGGGCCCGGAGATCACGAGCATCTAGTAGAGTTTTACGGCCTTGACTTTTATGCACAGCGATTGTTCCAGATTCTCTGAATCTTTTGATGATGTTATGCACGGTTGATGATGATAACTTAAAAGTCTTTGCTATTTTACGCTGGGTAACACCATTCTGGTATTGCTGCACTATCTTTCTGCGCAACAATGGTGGAATTGGTGATCCTCTTACCATCTTGGCTTCTGAGAGACACTGACACTCTGAGAAGCTCTTTTTATACCC
>JBBPBX010065341.1:0-19977 GCA_038048925.1 Garcialebias charrua | reverse complement strand
ACCAGTTTCTCAAAACATTTAGCGACTATCGGGGTGAGGGCCACCGGTCTATAGTCATTCAGACCAGTCACTGTGGAGCTCTTTGGGACTGGGATGATGGTCGCGGTCTTCAGGCAGGTGGGAACTGACTCCAGTGCAAGTGAGGTGGTGAAGATGTCAGCCAGCACCTCACAGAGCTGGTCCGCACATTCCTTCAGAACTTTCCCTGGGATGTTGTCTGGTCCGGTTGCTTTATGAGGATTAGTTGGCCATTTGCACGTTAGTGCTTTAGCTTTAGCTTCCGCTAGCTTTGCTAAGACATAAGCGCTTTTGAAATTGCGGACCTAAATAAATTAATAAGCGCTTTAGAAATAGTGGAACTAATTTTTGGTATAGCGCTGCCCAGCACTGCACATCTCTTTAGACTAGCTTATCATTAAATTTACTAAATGTATTTTATATTCTTTTGTATTTTATATTCTTTATGTATTTTATATTTCAATTAGTTCCTGCTGATGTTTCTTGCTGTGAAGTGTCCTGAAAGGCGCTTATAAATAAAATTATTATTATTATTATTATTATCCTTGATAGAGAGGAACAATGGTTTGAGAGAGGAGTAAAGGAGGCCATCTTTGTGAAAAGAAACCGTCCATCATTAAACAGAGGTGGAGGCCTCCGGGTTCAACTGTCCCCCTCTTACAGTAGCTATGTTTACATGGGCAAAATTCTGTGACCGGATTGAAATGTGTTCTGATTGCATAATTAGATAGCACCGTTTTTATGGGCACAATCCATTTATGACGAGCGTTTACATGCAGCAGGCTTTTATTCTGACCAGAAGTTCTGACATGCGCAGAGTGGTACACTCCCCTAAAAAAAAAACCTAAGTGGAAGTTACTTTCGTGAAAACCACAGAAGAAGATTCTAAAAAAGGTAAGTCTGGTCCTCTGGACATTCAAAAAACAAAACAAAACAAAGCAAAAAAATGTAGAAAGGTTTTGTCTTTCGTCCGAAAGACTTCCTCAGTCTGAGCATGCATCAGGGCACAGAAGAAGAAGTTACTTCCGGGACGAAAGTAAACAAACGCGCCAAAAATGGACCCGCGCCAGATTGTAATGATGGCGATGGAGTTGTTACTGCACTTCCTGATTGAGCTACAGGCAAGCAACGCATGCTTTTAGTTTTTTTTATTCGCAGTATGAGAGCGCTGAAAAAGGAGACACGTAGGGGAGGGATGTGCAGCGCACATGCGCAGTCAGGACAGTTTCCACAGTTCGATAAAAGGAACAGATCAAGTGTTTACATGCACACCGATTGGGTTACGAATCTTCGTTCGGATCACAAATTATGATGTGGACTTCACATCTGCCTTCAACACCATGATCCCCCAAACTCTGATAGACAAACTATCCACAATTGGACTAAGCCCCTCCATTTGTAACTGGGTACTAGACTTCTTAACAGACAGACCACAGTCCGTGAAGATCCACAACTTCTCCTCCTCCACCATAACCCTCAGCACTGGCTCTCCTCAGGGATGTGTGCTGAGCCCCCTTCTGTTCACTCTGCTCACATATGATTGTACAGCCACACTTCCAGGCTGTCATATTGTTAAGTTTGCAGATGATACAGCGGTGGTGGGATGCATCACAAACAATGATGAGTCCAGCTACAGACAGGAGGTGGAACACCTGGAGAGCTGGTGCAAAGAGAATAATCTTCACATGAATGTGAAGAAGACAAAGGAGATGATTGTGGACTTCAGAAGGAACAAACACACCCACACCCCACTGAACATAAGTGGATCTGCAGTGGAAGTGGTCTCCAGCTACAAATACTTGGGTGTACACATGAATGATAACCTCAGCTGGAGCAACAACACCACCAGCCTGATCAAGAAAGTTCATCAGAGACTCTACTTCCTCAGACGGCTGAGACGTGCTGGTCTGAGCAGCCCAGTTCTCACCTCGTTCTACAGGTGTGCAGTGGAGAGCGTCCTGTGCTCCAGCATCAACGTGTGGCATGGAGGCTGCACAGTTGCAGAGAGGAAAGCTCTACAGAGAGTGGTGAAGGCTGCACAGAAGTTGTTGGAGTCAGTCTCCCCACCATCACAGACATTTACACCTCCAGATGCAGGAAAAGAGCCACCTGCATCATGAAAGACCTCACTCACCCAGCACACTCACTCTTTGCCCCACTCCCCTCAGGACGGAGGTTGAGGAGCATCAAATGTAGAACCACTAGACTGAGGAACAGCTTCTACCCTGAGGCTGTTAGACTCATGAATAAATAAATAATAAGAATAAACACTGCAAAATATCACATCATGCTGATGCTGATCTGTTTTCTTGTTGCTGTGTTCATCTGTGACCATCTGCTCATACAGACTCATGTTCGTGCTGCTGTTTATAATGATGTTTTTCTACTACATTAGGGCTTAGTGTATTACTAGTTGATGTTTTTCTTAGTTAATTCTAGATGTTATTACTGTTTTTCTCTTGCATTTGTTGTTGGATGTAACTGGGACCCTGTGTACATAATCTCGTTTTCATCACATGTACCACATGCGGTGCAAATGGCAATAAAGACTCTCTGACTCTGACTCTGAAATTAGGTTGGATCACGACAAATACACAAAAAATAACCCGAACGGGGCGTTTACATGACGCACTTTTGTTCCGAACGGCCGTTTGATCTGATTACTTATGTCCATGTAAACGTTACTATCTAATTATGCAAACAGAACGCATTTCAATCCGGTCACAGAATTTTGCCCATGTAAACATAGCTAGTGCTGTTATTGCTAGTATCACTCAGCCCTCTGTGAATAGCAAACAACCATCAGGGTGCTAATGATCCATCGTTAGGCTGATGGTCCTCCTTGATCATGGTAAATGGTAAATGGAGCTTATTTATATAGTGCTTTCCAGCCCCCTATGAGGGGCCCCAAAGCGCTTTACAATACCAACCATCCACCCATTCATATACACATTCATACACCGGTAGCGGCAGACTGCCATGCAAGGTGCTTTCCAGTCCTACCAGGAGCAACTCGGGGTTAAGTGTCTTGCCCAAGGGCACAACGACACATGGTGTGGGGAACCGGGATTCGAACCGCCAACCTTCCGATCGGGGACGACTGCCATTACCACTGCACCCCGGCTGCCCTAAAAAAAAACACCTAAGAGGAAGTTACTTTCGTGAAAACCACAGAAGAAGAATCTAAAAAAGGTAAGTCTGGTCCTCTGGACATTCAAAAAACAAAACAAAGCAAAAAATTGTAGAAACGTTTCGTCTTTCGTCCGAAAGACTTCCGCAGTCTGAGCATGCATCAGGGCACAGAAGAAGAAGTTATGTGATCATGTGAGCAGCTGGTTTTGGCTGTCATCAGCAAACTGGTTGATCCACTGTGAGAGGGTGCTATTTATAAGACTGAGCTGAATACAGCATCTCAGACTGAAGAAGTCTTTCGGACGAAAGACGAAACGTTTCTACAATTTTGTTTTGTTTTGTTTTTTGAATGTCCAGAAGACCAGACTTTTTTTTTTTTTTCTACCTGGATTAATAATAATAATAATTAATTCAATTTATAACGCACTTTTCATTACTGAAAATCTCAAAGTGCTACACATATATTGAATGCTACACACATTCATAAACCGGTGGCGGCAGACTACCATGCAAGGTGCTTTCCAGTCCTACCGGGAGCAACTCAGGGTTAAGTGTCTTGCCCAAGGACACAACGACACATGGTGCGGGTCCCGGGAGTCGAACCGCCAACTTTCCGATCGGGAGACGACTGCCATTACCACTACACCACGGCCGCCCATATTATAGCGTGTACATCAGGGTATTTCTCCAAAATACATTCAAAATTCAAAAGACCTCAAGTTCCCTGCTGTGGTTTTGATTTGTCTTATTAGGAAGAATAAAAAAATTGACTATACTGCATTTTAGAGAATTTTTTTTGCTAAAATATATATATATTTTATATCTAATTTTTTATGAAAACGTGACGAGTTACCCTGAACCTGAACTCAGTAACTGCAGAGCTCGAGCAGGAGTTGAACCGTGAACGACAACTATCTCTTTTTAAATTAGATGTGAGACTCCTGAGCAGGAGATGATGCAGCTTTCTGGATGACCTTGTAGCCGAGGTGAGGACTCTGAGACATTAAATGTGGGAATTTATGGTGGCACAGATTCCCTCAGCGCCAAACGGTTAGATTTTTTAAATGTTTTCAGCTGTAAAAACGCAGCAGAGCCTTTAGAGTTCTGTGCTGTATAACGCACCTGCTCCTGAACAGGTCATGAAATGTCTGATCTCTGCTCAGCAGGTCTTTGTGAGGGTTCATCACCGCCTCGTACATTATGCATCCTGCAGCTTTGCCCTCGAGCGGCTCCACCTCCCACAAACAGCAGAGTTCTCCTGCAGAGACTCTCCCTCTGCCTCCTCTCTGATGTCGTGGATACAATTTAACAACTCAAAGAGAGCCTTAGGTCAATTTCTAACTTTCTATTTACAGGGAACCCCGTGTTACGAACGAGTTCGGGACCTAAGAACGGTTCGCAGCTCGATTCTGCCGTAGGTAGGGGGTGAAAATTATAATTTTTATTTTTATTATTCATTCATTCATTCATTCAACCTTTATTTATCATGCTAACGGAGCGCGCGCACACATTTAAGCATGTACAGTAGTGTACTGTAATGTTAAACATTGCTATTCACATTTACAGAATAAATAAAAGGGAGTGGTGGCGCAGAGGTTAAGAAGGTGCGCTTGTGATCGGAAGGTCGCCGGTTCAAGCCCCGGTACCGACAACATCAAAGATGTGGGTGGGATAAGTGATAAGTGAAGTGGTCACACCTGTCTCCACCCTCATCTGCCCCACTCTGGGCCCTTGAGCAAGGCCCTTAACCCACATCTGCTCCCCTGGGAACCCTAGATATCAGCTCTCTGCTCCACACAGAGGGCTGTGGTTGCTCGGTGGTCTGTGGTTGTGTCAGGAAGGGCATCCGGCGTAAAAACAACTGCCAAATCTTCATGCGACTAGATCGCTGTGGTGACCCCTAACGCAGGGAAAAAGCCGAAAGAAGAAAAAAAATATATATATTTTCTTACTTTGAGATGGTCAAAGCCGACATCTTAGGTTGCCATGCGTTGATTGTTGTCGGGCCGAGCAGCGCGGCGGCCGGCCAGTGAACCACCGCAGCTGCTCCAGACCTGTGTTAGCTAGCTGGCTAGCTTCTGCTAGCCAAGCCATGAGCTGGTGTTGGAGCGGCGGCGCGATCAATCTGCAGCTTCTGCTGCTGCCTGAGACATCCACAAAGTTCACAGAGACGTTTCCAGCTCGTAATTAATCCATATGAAGCCATCCTGGTCACCAGTCTTCGGCCGGCTACCGTGTTAGCTCCCGTGTTAGCTTCTGGAGCTAGCCAGGCCAGAGCCTGGCCGGAGGTGTTCGCGCGGCGGCCTGGCACGATCAGCGATAAATCCGCTGCTGCCTGAGACATCCACAAAGTTCACAGAGACGTTTCCAGCTCGTAATTAATCCATATGAAGCCATCCTGGTCACCAGTCTTCGGCTGGCTCCCGGGCAGCTAACCTAAAATGGCGTCCGGTGTTCTGTGACCGGAGACCCCAGTGACTGAACCTAAAATGGCGTCCGGTGTTCTACATTAATTTGTGACCGTGTAAACTGAAGACCTACTTCCTGTTGCCCAAGATTGCTCAAAAATGATCAGAAATGATCTTTTTTATCATAATTATTATTTATAAAGCCTTTAAAACAACCACAGCTGCAACAAAGTGATGTACACATGAAATTAAGAACATTTAAACACAAAAAATATATATTTTTTTTTTAATACAGTAATTTCATATTTTTATTAAATATGATATGTTCGTAGGTCCCGTTGTTCGTAGGTCGATGGAGTCATAAGTGGGGGGTTACCTACATACATGAACATGTCTTTCCAGAACACCTGAGTATGAGAACAGTCCCAGAAGAGATGGATGATAGTCTCCTCAGAGCTGTGGCAGAGTGAACACATTGGGTCTACGTTTGGACGGTACTTGGAGATTATATAGTTTACAGGATAACATTTATGCAGAATCTTTAGGGACACTTCTCGAATCTTATTAGTTATAAAGTATTTTCTAGGTAACAACCAAACATCTTTCCAACAGATATCATTAAATAAATTATCCCAGAAGAATATAGAAGCAGGTTTACTAATACATTCTCTAATTATTAATTCTCTAATACATTTGTTATTTGTTTTTTCACTTAAAAAAGGGTCAGAGTTACCAATGAATAATTCTTCAGTTAAATAGTTTGTGCTGTTTTGTACAGGATTTGACATCAACATTTTCACACCAGATGGAATTGCATCAAAGACAATTGCAAATTCTTTTGGTAGTACTGGAAAGTTATACGTAGTTAAAAATTCACTGTAAGAGTAAGTGTTGCCGTCTTTGTTGAATAACTGATGTACATGAACTATTCCTCTGTCAAACCAATTTTTAAAGAAAATAGATTTATGTTTAAAACAAATGTCTTTGTTATTCCAGATATAGTATTTGTGTGGAGAGAAATTGTGTTTGTGAACCTACCATTTGACGCTAAAATTATACTGTTTGGTTTCTTTTGTCCAAATATTTCAAGTGAGAAAGATTTTGTTGTAAATTTAATACTACTATTAGCCAAATTTTACATCCACAGCTGTAAATTCTCCTTGCTAAAACCTAGATTTATAGTGTTTTCTAATTATATTTCTTCTTACTTATCTACTTTAAAGTATTGTACTAATGCAAAAGCTTTAAAAACTAAAACAATCTGTAACGAATTTCTGTTGTAAGCTGCCCAAGACACATTTTTGTATTTGTTTATGTGCCTTTATTCTCTTTTATGCTATGCATGCCTTGAGTCTCGAGCCATGTTTGACATTGTAAGTTTTTTTTTTTGTACTTGCTTTTTCTATAAATAAATAAATAATTAAAATAAAAAAAAGAGAGCCTTAGGTGAGACCAGTGGCAGCTCCTGAAATGTCCACCATGGGGCTATTTCTCCAAAATGAAAAAAAAAAATCCCAAGTTCAAATATGTTTTTTTTAATCAAATGCAGATTAATACCAGGTCAACAGAACAATTAAATGCTTAGGATGAGAAGAACCAATTTGACTCACTAAAACAACAAAGAACAAACAAAAATATACAATATATAAATAAATAAATTATATATAAATTATAGTAAGGAAAATAAGTGAGATTAAAAATTTTCTACTTGCAAGAGGCTTTGTTTTCATTCTCCAGATCAATACAGTGTTAATAAATAGTAAAACACCACAAGTGACATTTAGTATATAAATTTATAAATGTTTGATCATTTTTACAAGCAAATTAAAAGAAATGTAGCCATCAGAGTCCAATACTGTACAATAACCTGCGCTGGCAACCTAACTCCACAAACAAACAAAGAAAAAACAAACTAACCAGTTGCCACTTTTAGAATAAACAGTCAGCTGAAGGCTTTTTTCACAAACAGCCATCTAAAATTTGAGAGGCATATCAGTCAGAAATGCAAATAGACATTAGATAAAGGGCTTTCAATATTTAAAACTTACCTGAGCAAGCCTGCTTGAGTCACTGACCGCACGCCTCATTTTCCAGACAAAAATTAAATAATGATAATTTAAAATAAATAAATAAACGGCCGGAAACACGCGATCGGTAGGTAGAGCTCACGTTGGACGTGTCCAGGGCGGTGAAAACTGCGCCCAGCATCTTCCCATTGTTTTGTAACGTTGTGGAATAACTGCGCATGCGGCATGCGCCATCTATAACGAGAGTCAATGGATAAGATCCATGCGCCCCAAAACAGGAAATACGTCACCAATCAGAAAACGTTTTTTGAAACAAACAATATAACTCATCATTGTCCATCCATCCATCCATTTTCTTCCGCTTATCCGGGGTCGGGTCGCGGGGGTAGCAGCCTAAGTAGGGAGGCCCAGACTTCCCTCTCCCCAGCCACTTGGAGCAGCTCCTCCGGGGGAATCCCAAGGCGTTCCCAGGCCAGCCGAGAAACATAGTCCCTCCAGCGTGTCCTGGGTCTTCCTCTGGGTCTCCTCCCGGTGGGACATGCCCGGAACACCTCACCAGGGAGGCGTCCAGGAGGCATCCTAACCAGATGCCCGAGCCACCTCAACTGGCTCCTCTCGATGTGGAGAAGCAGCGGCTCTACTCCGAGTCCCTCCCGGATGACTGAGCTTCTCACCCTATCTCTAAGGGAGAGTCCAGACACCCTGCGGAGAAAACTCATTTCAGCCGCTTGTATCCGAGATCTCGTTCTTTCGGTCATAACCCAAAGCTCATGACCATAGATGAGGGTGGGAACGTAGATCGATCGGTAAATTGAGAGCTTTGCCTTTCGACTCAGCTCTCTCTTCACCACGACAGACCGGTACAGCGCCCGCTTCACTGCGGATGCTGCACCTATCCGCCTATCGATCTCACGCTCCAGTTTTCCCTCATTCGTGAACAAGACCCGAGATACTTAAACTCCTCCACTTGGGGCAGGACCTCCTCCCCGACCCGGAGAAGGCATGCTACCCTTTTCCGGCTCAAGACCATGGCCTCGGATTTGGAGGAACTGATCCTCATCCCGGCCGCATCACATTCAGCTGCAAACCGCTCCAGCGAAAGCTGTAGATCACGAACTGATGAAGCCAATAGGACCACATCATCTGCAAAAAACAGAGAAGCGATTCTAAGGCCACCAAAACGGATCCTCTCAACACCTTGGCTGCGCCTAGAAATTCTGTCCATAAAAGTTATGAACAGAATCGGTGACAAAGGGCAACCTTGGCGGAGTCCAACTCTCACTGGAAACGAGCCTGACTTACTGCCGGCAATGCGGACCAAGCTCTGACACCGGTCGTACAGGGACCTAACAGCCCATATCAAAGGGCCTGGTACCCCATACTCCCGGAGTACCCCCCACAGAACCCCCCGAGGGACGCGGTCGAATGCCTTCTCCAAGTCCACAAAGCACATGTAAACTGGTTGGGCAAACTCCCACGCACCCTCCAGGACCCTGCTGAGGGTGTAGAGCTGGTCCAGTGTTCCACGACCAGGACGAAAACCACACTGCTCCTCCTGAATCCGAGGTTCGACTATCCGACGGACCCTCCTCTCCAGAACCCCTGAATAGACCTTACCAGGGAGGCTTAAGAGTGTGATCCCCCTATAGTTGGAACACACCCTACGGTCCCCCTTTTTGAATAGGGGAACCACCACCCCAGTCTGCCAATCCAAGGGAACTGCCCCCGATGTCCACGCGATATTGCAGAGTCGCGTAAGCCAACACAACCCCACAACATCCAGAGCCCTAAGGAACTCAGGACGAATCTCATCCACCCCCGGAGCCTTGCCACCGCGGAGCTTTTTAACCACCTCGGCGACCTCAGCACCAGAGATTGGAGAGCCCGACCCAAAGTCCCCAGGCTCCGCTTCCTCAGTGGAAGACGTGCCAGTAGGATTGAGGAGGTCTTCGAAGTATTTCGCCCACCGACTCACAATGTCTAGGATTCATTTGTGTGCATGATTTTCCATAACTTTGTCACAATATTCTAATTTTCTGAAACATTGAGTTTTGGTTTATCATCATTTGTAAGCTATGATCATCAAAATGACAAGAAATAAAAGCTTGAAATGTTTCACTATGTGTGCAGTGAATCTATTTTTTATTATATGAGTTTCACATTCTGAAGTGACTGACAAAACTTATTGAACTTTTTCAGTTTTCTTAATATTTTAGATGTACTTGTACATGCCAGCAGGTCGCAGCTTGTGGTTTTACATACAAATCTGTTCAGTTTCGTTTCTACATCAACACAAAACCCATATAAGCTGCCAACAGCGGGTTTTCAGCACTAGTCCTGATCCAAATGGGTCACAAGTGGGGTACAGTAGAGACCAGGGGGTCAATGCTCTTCATAGAGAAGCAGGAGGAACTGGGGATGGAGAAACAGTTGTGTTGTTTGATTTTATGAAATATGGTGCCATCTAGTGCACAATTGTAGCATTACAGCTGCATTAAACGTAGGTGTCATGAAACAGTGAGGCTGTGTTCTGTATAACAAGTTCTATGTGCATCTTGAGTATTCTTACAGTATTCTCTTTAAAAAAAAACATCTTTATAGAATATTTTATAATAATTATTTGTGTCAAATAGAGCAGCACAGTGGCACAGTAGGACTGTTGCCTTTCAGCAAGAAGATCGTATGCAGAACCTTTCTAGGTGGAGTTGGCATGTTCTCACTGTGCATGCATTGGGTTTCTCAGAGTTATCCAGTTTACTTCCAGAGACATGCATGTTAGGCGTTTGCAATCTGCTTTTTACATAATCCAGTCAGATTTATTCAGTCTCAAACTTGCCTTAAATGCTGGGGCCCCAAGGGTCAGTTCTGGGGCCCCTGCTATTTTCCATTTACATGCTGCCTTTAGGTCAAATTATTAATCAGTACCGCTCATTCTCAATCAGTTCATCTGGACAGTTTCTTTTTAGCAGAAACGTTTCACCCTCACTCCAGAGGGCTTCCTCAGTCAGAGTAGTCCAAAGCACACTGAAGTTAACCCACCAAGTAAGCAACTTATGTGGACCAACCAGTTTGCTGTAGCCAAGATGGTTTCTGGGGGCGTGTCCCTCGTCGACTCCTCCCAGGCAGGCAGACATGTCCAAAGTGGTTCAAGACAAGAAAGTTTCTACTTGGTGGGTTAACTTCAGTGTGCTTTGGACTACTCTGACTGAGGAAGCCCTCTGGAGTGAGGGTGAAACGTTTCTGCTAAAAAGAAACTGTCCAGATGAACTGATTGAGAATGAGCGGATTTGATACCTGGACTATTGAGAATTAACTTTCTTGTCTTGAACCACTTTGGACATGTCTGCCTGCCTGGGAGGAGTCGACGAGGGACACGCCCCCAGAAACCATCTTGGCTACAGCAAACTGGTTGGTCCACATAAGTTGCTTACTTGGTGGGTTAACTTCAGTGTGCTTTGGACTACTCTGACTGAGGAAGCCCTCTGGAGTGAGGGTGAAACGTTTCTGCTAAAAAGAAACTGTCCAGATGAACTGATTGAGAATGAGCGGATTTGATACCTGGACTATTGAGAATTAACTTTCTTATTAATCAGTACATTTCTTTTCACTGTTATGCTGACAATACACAGCTTTACATCAGGACTGGAGCATCATCATCATTACCATTGTCATCTCCATCTTCACTCACTGCCCTCTCTACCTGCCTGGAGGAAATAGGGGCATGGATGAATCAGAACTTTCTTCAATTAAACTGCTCTAAGACTGAGGCCATACTGATTGGCACCCCTCACCAGATACAAACATCAACTATAACAACAATTTCCTTTTCTGGACAAGACATCCCCCTCTCCACCTCTGTTACAAATCTTGGAATAAAAATGGACTCTCATCTTACATTTGAAAATCACATTAAGCTTCTGTTTAAAACTTGCTTCTTCCATCTTCGAAACATCTCCAGACTTCGCCCATCTCTAACTTTTTCTGATGCTGAGAAGCTCGTCCATGCTTTTGTCTCCTCCAGGCTCGACTACTGCAACTCCCTGTTTATTGGAATCCCTGGCAAAAACCTTCAGAAGCTTCAATATATTCAAAACAGTGCAGCAAGGATTTTATTGAGAGTTCGTAAATTTGAACATATTACACCCATTCTCCATAACCTTCATTGGCTTCCTGTCACCTACAGAATTCAGTACAAAACTGCTCTCATTACACACCAATGCTTACACGGAACTTCATGATCTAAAGGACATTCTTGCACCATATTCATCCACCCGGTCTCTACGATCACAGAACAGTAATCTCCTTCACATTCCACAAACCAAATTAAGGACCATGGGAGACCGGGCATTCTGTGTGGCTGCCCCCCGCCTATGGAACTCCCTCCCTGACTACCTGAGAGCTCCACAGTCACTGGTTGACTTTAAACAAGGCTTAAAACTTTTTTTAAGCGAGCCTACTCTGCCTCCACATGATTTTATCTTTGATCTTAGTTGATATTATCATTGTTTTTAATTGATCATTGATTTTAGTTGCACTTTGTAGCACTTTGAGATTTTTTGTTAATGAAAAATGTGTTACAAATTAAATTCATTATTAGGATTATTATTATAAAACCAAAGAGATGCTTTTTTCAAACAGGAAGTCGGTCCCAGCAGATCCTCCTCTGATTTTATCCTCAAATGGTGTCCCTATTGAGTTTGTTGATTACTATAAATATTCGAGTATCCTGGTTGACTTGCATCTCTTTTAAACTCCACGTGGAAAACCTAGTAAAGAAACTGAAAGTTAAACTGTTTTTCTTTTTCAGAAATAGATCATGTCTAACACTGAATGCTAGGAAACACCTTGTGTCTGTGACTTTCCTTCCCTCCATTGATTACGGTGACATTCTCTACATGAATGCTCCTACAAGCACCCTGCGGATGTTGGATGTTGTCTATCATGGTGCACTAAGATTCATAACTGGTTGTGATTATCGTACCCACCACTGCACCCTGTATTCACTGGTTAACTGGACATCATTAACCTCACGCAGACTCTTCCACTGGTACATTTTCATCTTTAAATCACTTCTTGGTCTGCTGCCCTCATACATCTCCTCCTACATGTCTTTGCGTGAGTGCAGCTACAGCGTGCGCTCTCAGGACATGATTACCTGCAGTGTTCTGTCAGTGAGGACTGAACTTGGAAAAAGGGCCTTCTCCTACTCTGCTCCTGCTTCATGGAATATCTTACAAAAAGATCTGAAGCTCTCGACCTTGACTTCTCTAAATGGTTTTAAGAATCTGTTGGAATCCTGGCAAAAACCAATGCAGACATGTTCCTGTTTTTGATTTTATACATCTACCTTATAATCTGTCTGTTTTGCTACTTTGATATCTTTGTTTTAACTTGTTAAAAAAAATCTGTATTTCTCTCTTGTCTATTGTTGATTGTTCAAGGGAAATCTACTGTTGCTGTTGTCATCATTCTTTAGTTTGTAGACAGGTCTCTCTTGTAAATGAGTCCTCGAGGCTCAATGAGATTAACCTGACTAAATAAAAGTTGAATGAAAATAAATATTTGGGAAATTTCATTGATGGTGCTCTGTCCTTTTCACATCATGTAAGGTTTTGCAATCTAAGGTTGAAGTGAGATTTGGTTATCTATGTAGAAATAGATCTTCGTTTACATTGGCTGCAAAATGCACCATTGTTGAAAAACCCATACTTTTGTTGGATTATAGAGACATAGTTACAGACATGCCTGTAAGGGTGTCCTTCGTAAGCTGGTCTCCATTTATCACTCTGCTAATGGCTTTGTTACAAATGCTCCTTACACCTCTGCTCTCTTGTGACATGGCTTCTCTACATACTAGTCATGAAATTCATTTACCCTCATTTATAAGACGTGGCTGAGCTATTCACCTCCATATTTAACTGCAAATGTTTTCGTGCTTATGTTGTCGTTTAACTCTGACAATGAGCTGTTAATGTAATTTGTGATTTCCTTGTTTGTTAATGACTTCTGTATTTGATGGTTTTGCTTCCCTTCCCTTTACTCTACAAGAACCTGTTGGTGCTGCCAGGTCAGCTCTGTAAATAAGAATGTGAACTTAGTGTTTATGCTAAAGTTTAAGGTTAAATAAAGGTGAAATGGGAAAAAATAAAATAAAAACAATCTCACCTACAGAAAGCCACCAGAGGGCATCAAGTCCTCATTTCTACCACAAACGTCTTCATGTGGACATGAAATGCAGCAGGTTGAGCTTGCTTTAAATTCTTGTTTTAATTTGCTTTTTCGTATCAGAAACATCCGTATTTTATGACATTAATGTTGTTTCTTCAGATGAAGTAAAAATTACACTGATCTTAAGTTCACAGCTGTGCAGCTAAACCTCAGGAGTACACCATCAGTTGTTAATCAAATTAAAAAAGAAAAGTGATATTTCCAGCTGCTTCCAGTCAACATCTTTCTGTTTGACACAAACACTGGACACCAGCAGGGATGTTAACCCTTTTATAGAACTGCCATAATCTAGATCTTAACCATTTCTTGCATAAAAACTAAACAGTGTGTGCAAACATCATTTTCTTAAATCTGAATGAAACCACAAGAGAGACCACAGCAAAAATGACCAGCGTGATAAACTAGAGACTGTCCCTTTGTGTCTCATATGAATTTAAAACCCAAAAAACATGTTTTATTTTAATGTGTAGTTTTATATACCGTATATTTCACCCTATAGGTCGCAGTTTTTTGCATAATTTGCATGCCCTGCGACTTATACACACCGAAGCGACATATTTATGGACTTTTTTTCCATATTTATAAACCAATTTTGGGCTGAGATATGACTGTTTTAATTTATTCTGACTGAAAATATTGAACACTACCATTTTCAACCACTAGATGGCACTTTAGCTATGTGGCATGCCGTTGTATCATAGGTAAAAGTGACCATTAATGACATAATCGGCTTGCCGTAGGGCCACTGTCTTCTGCCTGGAGCAACTGTCAAATCAGCTTCATTTCGCTGTGCCGCCCCGGCGAAATGAAGCTGATTTGACCAGTGAAGTGCATTTATTAAGTAAAAGTTCAACTGAGACATGCCTTTACTATAAAGTTGAGCAAACAAACAACTGATTTAGGAGGTTATCTTGTTAAATTTAGAATAAATGCACAGTGAGTCGCCCTCTGCACATTCCTATTTCAGCATATTGGCTTTTGAAATGCAGCTGATTTGAATGTCAAAGTTCATTTATTAAAGAAAACGTTAGACTGAGACACACCTTTACTATTAATTTGAGCAAACAAATAATTGTTAATCTTGTTAAAAATCTTGTTAAAGTCCTCCCATGCACACCCCTGCAGCCACCATTTGGCAGCCAATCGATTTTTGGCACAACACCGGCAGCCCATGTTTCCAGGTTGTCAGCGGTTCAGTGACACAGATTTGTTCTACCTCAAACTTGTCCTGAATGCTGATAAAACCAAAGGGATGATTTTCCATCCATCCATTTTCTTCCGCTTATCCGGGGTCGGGTCGCGGGGGTAGCAGCCTAAGTAGGGAGGCCCAGACTTCCCTCTCCCCAGCCACTTGGAGCAGCTCCTCCTGGGGGAATCCCAAGGCGTTCCCAGGCCAGCCGAGAAACATAGTCCCTCCAGCGTGTCCTGGGTCTTCCTCTGGGTCTCCTCCCGGTGGGACATGCCCGGAACACCTCACCAGGGAGGCGTCCAGGAGGCATCCTAACCAGATGCCCGAGCCACCTCAACTGGCTCCTCTCGATGTGGAGAAGCAGCGGCTCTACTCCGAGTCCCTCCCGGATGACTGAGCTTCTCACCCTATCTCTAAGGGAGAGTCCAGACACCCTGCGGAGAAAACTCATTTCAGCCGCTTGTATCCGAGATCTCGTTCTTTCGGTCATAACCCAAAGCTCATGACCATAGATGAGGGTGGGAACGTAGATCGATCGGTAAATTGAGAGCTTTGCCTTTTGACTCAGCTCTCTCTTCACCACGACAGACCGGTACAGCGCCCGCTTCACTGCGGACGCTGCACCTATCCGCCTATCGATCTCACGCTCCAGTTTTCCCTCATTCGTGAACAAGACCCCGAGATACTTAAACTCCTCCACTTGGGGCAGGACCTCCTCCCCGACCCGGAGAGGGCATGCTACCCTTTTCCGGCTCAAGACCATGGCCTCGGATTTGGAGGAACTGATCCTCATCCCGGCCGCATCACACTCGGCTGCAAACCGCTCCAGCGAAAGCTGTAGATCACGATCTGATGAAGCCAATAGGACCACATCATCTGCAAAAAACAGAGAAGCGATTCTAAGGCCACCAAAACGGATCCTCTCAACACCTTGGCTGCGCCTAGAAATTCTGTCCATAAAAGTTATGAACAGAATCGGTGACAAAGGGCAACCTTGGCGGAGTCCAACTCTCACTGGAAACGAGCCTGACTTACTGCCGGCGATGCGGACCAAGCTCTGACACCGGTCGTACAGGGATGATTTTATATGCTTTTAATACGGTGGAGATGTGTTATGACTATAATGAGCTGAAAACAGGAATATTTTTAACAGTCGTTGCTGTCGATGGATGCACAGTAAAAATAAAGAACATGCAGGGTGTCAGGACAAAGTGAATAAAATGAAGCCTAGTTTTGTGTTTTGACGCTGCGCTGCGTGTCGAGCAGCAGAGGGAGATGTACTCTTGTTTTTCAATGAATCAAGTCCTGCAGCTTTCTTCTGCAGCTGATTTTTATCAAACTGGTTCAAAAGAGCTGCAAACTGAACAACTGACAGAGAACAGGACTGAATGTGAGTTGTTTGGACAGCAACAATGTTCAGCACTGACATAAACACATGATCATGTTTGTCAAATGTTTTTCTTTCAGCTGCTCCATTCTGCACACAAGCGGGACTCGAACCCGCAACCTCGGGATGACAATGTTTAAAACATACCTTTAAAACTGTTTCAAGAAATCCTTTCAGACTCGGATGCGCGTGCACGTTGTTGTATTGTTCAGTTTGTTTATACAGCGTCAATCCACGACGAGTTACATCAGAGTGCCAATCAAAAAATAAAAACTCGTAAAAATTATAAATTCAATACAGATCTTGGTACAAATCTAATTATAAAAAAAAATTATAACACAATGCCTTCACATGCAGCATGATGGGAAGCACCAATTACCGTATTCTCCGGTCTATAATACGCAGTATTTTTGCTCATTTGAATGTCCAGCGTATTAAACACCGAAGAGTATTATTTATGGATTTTTTCCCCATATTTTTAGACCCATTTTTCGCTCTGATTCTTCATTTTTCATTTTTGGCAAAAATGGTGCAGTACCAGTTTCGGCCGCTATAGGCAGCAGCCAGCAGAGGACTCAGAGAGCGAAGAGGAAGACGAGGGCCACTTCCAGAAGTTTCTACTTGCTGTGTCCGAAAAAAGCCTCCTCTGGTCGGACTGACTCTGTCGCTGCCCGCCCCTTGCTCTGGATGTAGCTGCTATTAGCTGTGAGGTTCGCTGTTTTTGTTTGCAAGATACCACTCATAAACCACACCGCGGATTTTTAAATCCAGCTGATTTCACATTTGGTTCAGCTCAGGAGCCCGTCTGCTATAGTCAGGTAAGAAATATATTTTTTAAGCGTTTATTTAGCTAAATTTAAAGAAACAAAGCGTCCGGTCCGAGCCGCCTGCCTAAAATTCGGCGAACTTTTTTTTTTTATCCAGCTGATTTGAACATTTTGTTAAGCTCAGAAGCACGTCTGCTATGAAGTCAGCTGAGAAATATATTTTTTCTCGCAAAGAAATAATTGTTTTACCGTGTTTCCTTGTGAAAATCTTCGTACTCGCTTGCTTCTGTCGCCGCCATCTTGATTAGGGCAAATGAGGCGCTGACGCGTCGCGTGGTGATGACGCGTATTAAACACCGAAGCGTATTGTTTACGTTTTTTTCTTGTTTATTGTTAATAATTGGACAAAGCGTATTAAACACCGGTGCGTATTTTCCTCCGGTGAATACGGTACTGTAGTAAATCTCCATCCCGAGCCGGCAACTTGTGGCAACCGTGGGAAGGAATGACTCTCTTTTACTGGAAGAAACCTCCAGCAGAGTCAAGACCAGCGGCCATTTGCCTCAGCTGGGTGTCGAGAGGACAGGAAAGAGATGCAGACAACCAGGAAGTGGTCCAGGTGTAGTTTCTACGGGAAGAAAAACAAACACAGTTTAATGACAGCAATCATTATAAACCTGCAGAGTAGAGCGAGTAAAGACAGCAGATAGAGGAAATGTGGTCAGTTTGTCCTTCGGCAGCCGCAGAGCTGAGGGATAGCTCACGAAACCCAAGCCAACTCTAACTATGATTTATCAAAAAGAAAAGTCTTAAAACTGGACAATGTTTCAGCCTCATGGACAGAAACTGGAAGTTGGTTCCACAAGAGAGGAGCCTGACAACTGAAAGATCTTCCTCCCATTCTGCTTTTAGAAACTCTAGGAACCACAAGTAAACCTGCAGTCTGAGAGTGAAGTGCTCTGTTAGGAAAATATGGAACAATAAGATCTTTAATATAAGATGGAGCTAGGTTGTTGAGAGCTTTGTGGGTTAAGACTCTGGCAGCAGCAGTTTGGATTAACTGAAGACTTTTTAAATAAATTTTTGGACGCCCAGATTGTAAATAATTATAGTAATCCAACCTGGACTTTCAGATTAGTGTTAACTATACTGTAATTCTAAGATTAGTGTTAACTATACTGTAATTCTAAGATTAGTGTTAACTATACTGTAATTCTAACGCTGGTACTCCAAGATGGCAGCCATTTGGTGCATTTAAAGCAGCTCACGCTCTGAAAACTGAGATGGTTAAAACCTCTGGGGTCGTGACTCCTTTCACAATTCACATTTGAGTTTTCAGGATTATTATTCAGGATTATTAAAATAATTCTGTTGGTAAATAATGCTCAGTTTGTCAGTTCTTGAGTAGATTAAAAATGTCATTTACAGACATGTTCTTGCACAATTTGTAATGTTATCTAGTCAAAGAACTCCATCTTTACTTGGGAATCAATAGGATTCTAAATTTATTTTTAAGATACTGTTTTTACATATGAATAAAAGAAGGAAAATATATTTAGCATTCTTAAAAGAGCTGTTTTCTCCAAGAGCTTAAGCAGTTCCTGTGAAGCTTTATCATGCACAGGTATGAGATGTTCTTTGTTCTCTTCCGTCAGATAAGCACAGATTTGCATTTAGTACCTGTGAAGCCACAACAATGATGTCAAATGGGCTCCCAGGTACAAAACTCCCAACCTCAGAGTGAAACCCCCCACAGACCAAATGAGTCATGCTTCCTGAAGCTCTGATCCTCTTCAGGCGGTGGATCTGTGAAACCTTCTGTCTGATGTGAGCAGTGCTGCTGGGATGTAACTAAGTACAAGTACTTTGTCACTGTACTTAAGTACCGGTACATTTTTCATGTACAAGTATCTGTACTTTACTTAAGTAGAGTTAAACGTGCATACTTTTACTTTAACTCCACTACATTTTACATGAAGTATCTGTACTTTCTACTACACTACATTTCTATAATGTGTTGAGTTACAAGTTACATTCATGTTGCAGTTTTTTGATTTGTTGTTAGTTTGAGAGTAACTGATGTCGAGAGAGTTGGTCCATTGAATCACTGCAAAGTGGACAGGTAACATTAGACCTGCCTTCAAGAAGAGCTGGGAGCCCCCACAGCACCACTAACACACCCACAATGGATTCCACCGCAGAGATTGCATCCAGAAGATACACAGCACCCATGACCTTATTGAAAGACTATTGAAATATTATTGAAAAGACTATTGAAATATTATTGAAAGTCTATTGAAATATTATTGAAAGACTTTTGAAATACTATCCATCCATCCATCCATTTTCTTCCGCTTATCCGGGGTCGGGTCGCGGGGGTAGCAGCCTAAGTAGGGAGGCCCAGACTTCCCTCTCCCCAGCCACTTGGAGCAGCTCCTCTGGGGGAATCCCAAGGCGTTCCCAGGCCAGCCGAGAAACATAGTCCCTCCAGCGTATCCTGGGTCTTCCTCTGGGTCTCCTCCCGGTGGGACATGCCCGGAACACCTCACCAGGGAGGCGTCCAGGAGGCATCCTAACCAGATGCCCGAGCCACCTCAACTGGCTCCTCTCGATGTGGAGAAGCAGCGGCTCTACTCCGAGTCCCTCCCGGATGACCGAGCTTCTCACCCTATCTCTAAGGGAGAGTCCAGCCACCCTGCGGAGAAAACTCATTTCAGCCGCTTGTATCCGAGATCTTGTTCTTTCGGTCATAACCCAAAGCTCATGACCATAGATGAGGGTGGGAACGTAGATCGATCGGTAAATTGAGAGCTTTGCCTTT
>JBBPBX010065340.1:8843-19977 GCA_038048925.1 Garcialebias charrua | reverse complement strand
CAGTGAGGTGGGGTCACCTCCCTTCAGCAAAGGAAGAACAAAGGCTGTTTTCCAAGCATCCGGAATGGAATTTTGTCTTATGGACAGATTAAAGATGTGGGTCACAGGGACTGAAATGATATGAGCAGCAGCCTTAAGAAATAAGGTGGAAGTTCATCTGGACCAGCAGATTTTTTAGGATCAAGATCTAGGATCAAGATGATGTCAGTGGAGCTTTAAATCCTGCTAGTTGTTCAGGCTTATTGCTATTTTAGCCCTGGTTTAGTTTAGGGCTGAACGATTTTGGAAAATAATCTAATTGCGATTATTTTTCTATAAATTGCGATTGCGATTTAAAATGCGATTATTTTTACTGGTTCTGTATTAATTCATATCACTAACGACACAACTGTTTTTTTTTAAATCAGATAATTAATGCGCTTTTTCACGCAGAAGTTAGCTTGCAAAACAGACCCGGTCACATGACCAGCTTGCGCTTTGTTTATCTCCCGCAGTCTCGGTGTCTCAGCGTCTAAGCTCAGATACACGTTTACACGAGCTAACTTACCTGAATTTATAACTTTTATGACTTCAGTCGAGCCTGAAGCAACTGTGTTGGAACGCACAGTCTGCTCCATCTCTCCTGCCCCGTTTTGCTCCTCAGAGCTGCGCGCGGCCAAACCGGCTCACTACCAAGTCACGTGACCAGCTTGCGCTCTCAGATACACGTTTAAATGAGCTAACTTACCTGAATTTATAACTTTTATGACTTCTGTCGAGCCTGAAGCAACTGTGTTAGAACGCACAGTCTCCTCCTCCTGCTCTCTCTCTCTGTTTTGCTTCGCTCAGAGCTGCGCGCGCCAGACTGGTGTGATGCAGAGAAGCGTGACCAGTCAAATCGCAGCCCGTGCGATTAGTGAATCGCGTTTTAACATATCGCGAGATAATCGCAAATGCGATTAATCGTGCAGCCTTAGTTTAGTTCAGACTTAGACAGTAGTTTTAGTCTAAATCTGACTTAGCTCTGTTTTCACACATAGCTCATTATTCGTTCATTTAAGGCTTCAGTATGTAGCTTTTTTTTATAAACATATTTCTTCACTCTGTCACTACCTCCTGACAGACTGATGTTAGCCAGGTAATCTCTAAAAAAAAAAATTGTCCCCTTGCTTCTCCAGGTGGTAAATAAGCATTTCTAAAAAGAAAAGGTGACACGCCATTTTCCAGCCAATAAAAACAGAGTTTGTAACCAGCCAATAAAAACAGAGCTTGAATTTGAATCAGCCAATAAAAACAGAGCTTGAATTTGAATTTCAGCAGACCATGGGAGAGCAGAGCCATATATGGCTCTGAGGGGGAGGGATCAGAATGCTTTGCCTGTTGAAAATATTTCTAAGTGCTGCAGTTCTACAGAAACTGCAGACTGAACCTTTAAGTATTGTATAAATAGGATATAAATAAAGTACTTGTTGTGTTCACCACTAGGTGTCATAGGTGACTAAGGTTGAGGTAGAAAAGGAGACGATACTTGATGCTAACTGCAGCATCACAGAATAGAGAAACAAAGCATAAAATAAACAATCAGCTTACCTTTATGAAAATGCAGTGAACAAACACGCATGTCCACTGATATCTGATTGAATGTGATCTCCTTGCACCGGACAGCTGCAACCCAGGCCAACCTGCGTCTCCTGCTTAGATCTTCCATTTGCTGTCCACGGTCTTTTCTATAGACGGGAAACCTGAAAAACTTTATGCCAGAGTGTCCTGTTTTATTCGAACAGCCTTTGATGCAACACCAATGAGCCATTTTTGAATTAAAAAGCACAATCGTCTTAAGGTGGAAAAAGAACTAAAGCTAACTCGGCAGATCTACGCTGCTAGCAGTAATGCTCACAATGTCAACACCCCACCAATATGACGCCCAGTACCCACGTGACACCAGCTGTGACGTCACGTGCAAAAGACCGATTGGAGATGTAGAACTAGCTAAAGTTTTAAGGGATGGAAGCCTACTTATCATTTGTAAGCATGCTGAACAAAAGAATAAGGCTTTAAAATTACAAACAGCGTGTGAAAAAGAAGTATTGGAAAGAAAAATTGTTGGGGAAGTAAGAAGAACAAGAGGAGTAATATCAGGGATTCCTGTAGGAGAAAACTTGGAGGAGTTAAAGAAAATAATCAAAGGAGGAGAGATTACAGGCATTAAGCGATTGCAAGCTTATAGGAATGGGGAGAAAGTGGACAGTACATCTGTCCTACTGTATTTCAAGGACAGAGTTCTACCTGATAAAGTGATGATCGGTTACATGAGCCTTAATGTAAGGGCTTATATTCCACCACCTCTCAGATGTTATAAAAGTCAAAGATATGGACATATTGCAAACGTTTGTAAAGGGAAACAGAGATGTGGTAGATGTGGAGGGGACCATTCATATGGTGAGTGTGGAAATAATCCTGTGAAATGTTGTAACTGTGGAGGAAGTCACATTGCAGCATACACAGGATGCATGGTGAGAAAAGAGGCAGCTGAAATTCAAAAAGTTAAAACTGATAAGAAAATTGCTTATGCTGAAGCAGTGAAAGAGGTGAAAAATAATAATATTGCTTCAAAAACAAATAATGAAAAAATAAGAGTGGCAGATAATAACAGAGTATATGCAGGGTCTTGAAAGTCATTAAAAGTTGATAAATCAATTTTGGGAAAATTAAGGGTCTTGAAAAGTATTAAAAAGTCTTGAAAGCGATTTGATGTGGTATTATTTTTTTTGCTGTTATTCTAGCTTTCAATAATTTGACAGCAAAAAGTATGTATGACTATTTGTTTTCCTCACCGTGGAGGATTCGGAAACCGCTTCGCACAAATTTAGGGTGTCAGGTTACAACAGCCGGAAAAGGGTAGCATGCCCTCTCCGGGTCGGGGAGGAGGTCCTGCCCCAAGTGGAGGAGTTTAAGTATCTCGGGATCTTGTTCACGAATGAGGGAAAACTGGAGCGTGAGATCGATAGGCGGATAGGTGCAGCGTCCGCAGTGAAGCGGGCGCTGTACCGGTCTGTCGTGGTGAAGAGAGAGCTGAGTCAAAAGGCAAAGCTCTCAATTTACCGATCGATCTACGTTCCCACCCTCATCTATGGTCATGAGCTCTGGGTTATGACCGAAAGAACGAGATCTCGGATACAAGCGGCTGAAATGAGTTTTCTCCGCAGGGTGTCTGGACTCTCCCTTAGAGATAGGGTGAGAAGCTCAGTCATCCGGGAGGGACTCGGAGTAGAGCCGCTGCTTCTCCACATCGAAAGGAGCCAGTTGAGGTGGCTCGGGCATCTGGTTAGGATGCCTCCTGGACGCCTCCCTGGTGAGGTGTTCCGGGCATGTCCCACCGGGAGGAGACCCAGAGGAAGACCCAGGACACGCTGGAGGGACTATGTTTCTCGGCTGGCCTGGGAACGCCTTGGGATTCCCCCAGAGGAGCTGCTCCAAGTGGCTGGGGAGAGGGAAGTCTGGGCCTCCCTACTTAGGCTACTACCCCCGCGACCCGACCCCGGATAAGCGGACGAAAATGGATGGATGGATGGAGGTTACAACAGCCTTTACGGCTAGGCCTATCTTGTGCACATGCTGCACGGCTGCTTTATCTCCAAGTTGAGCTTGTGTGTTTGAGTAAGTTGCCACAAGACCGTGAGAACAATGGGTAAATGCAAGTTTTCGGACTCCTGGTTGGAGATGCCTGATTTTCAAGAATGGCTGAGGCCTGTCGCCGAGAATAACCGTGTTTATTTCTTATTCGCCATTGTTCAACCAAGTTACTTTAAAATAGCTACGAGTCTTGTTGTAACCTAAGCTATATTTTCTTAAACCTAGTCGTGGTTCAGTTTCTTCTTTTGAACTTTTTTCTTTCCACTGTATCTCAGTTCTGTTGTAGGTTTGAGATTCACGGATTTAATTGAAAACAACAGCAGTTTTGTAAATCAAAGATTTGTTGCTTAATAAAACAAAGTGACGATAAGGTCTTGAATTTATTTTGGAAGGTCTTTAAAAAGTCTTGAAAGGGTATTGAAATTAACTTCATTATTCCTGCATATACCCTGAATAATCAATGTAATATCACATTAGAAAAATTGATTCCCTTTCTAGCATTTATCATAAATTGCTCAGAACAAGCAAGAACTAAAACTGAAAAAATAAAAATCATAGTAAAAGCAGCTACAAATTTTTTTAATGTCAAAGATTTATCTACATAGTACAGAGAATCTAACTAATAAAGAAAAAATAGGACGTGAAACAACGTTACAGAGAAATATTGAATTGATTCATACTGATAAAGAATATGATGATTTTATTAATATGAAGTTTTCGTTGTTAGAATTAAATAAAGCAATGAAGAATTCTAATAAATCAACTCCTGGTAATGATCAAATTACTTATAGTATGTTAAACAAATCGTAGTGATGTGAATAAAAAACATTACTAAAATTGTATAATAAGAAGTGGGAGGAAGGGAGATTACCTGATAAATGGAAAGAAGCGATTATTATTCCTATTTGTAAACCTGGTAAAGATCCTAATTCACCTGAATGCTATAGACCAATAGCTTTAACAGCATGTTTGGGTAAAATTATGGAAAAAATGGTAAATACTCGATTAATTTACTTGTTAGAATCTAAGGAGAAAATTAAAGCTTATCAATTTGGATTTAGAAAAGGCAAAAGTACAATAGATCCTGCAATATGTCTGGAGCATGAAATTAGACAGGCTCATATTAACAAAGAGAGTGTGATATCAGTCTTCTTGGATATGGAAAAGGCTTATGACATGTTGTGGAAAGAAGGGCTGTTGATTAAAATGAAACAGATAAGGTATGGAATATATAGGTAGATAAAAAAAATTTACTGAAAGAAATAGAGTAAAAATAGGAGCGGAAATAAGTTCAAAGTATCAAGTTGAAAATGGTACTCCCAAGGCAGTATAATAAGTCCTACATTATTTATTATAATGATTAATGATATGTTAAATAATAGATAAATCTTTTGGTGTTTCATTATTTGCAGATGATGGTATTATTTGGAAGGGGTGGGGGGTATATAGCATTTATAAATAGGAAAATACAAGAGGCATTAAATAGGGTAGAAGCTTGGCCCTTCGAATGGGGATTTAGAGTCTCGACATCCAAATCTAAATTTGTTGTTTTCACAAATAAAAAAGTAAATATTAATGCAAACCTTAAACTGTATGGGGATGTTATAGAAAAGGTAGATCAGATTAAATATTTGGGTATTTGGTTTGATAAAAAACGTAACATGGAAGATACATATAGATAAAATAGTTGGGCAAAGTAAAACATTTTTAAATATAATGAGATGTTTGAGAGGCAAAGAGTGGGGAGCTGATAGGACAGCCTTAAAACAATTTATGTTGGACTAATTAGATCAATTTTTGATTATGTATGTATATTATACAACTCAGCTTCAAGTAGTCTATTAAAAGCAGTAGATAGAATACAATATCAGGCATTATGACTCTGCTGTGGAGCAATGAAGACAACTCCAGTTTCAGCTCTACAAGTTGAGCTGGGTGAGCTACCACTGGAACTTAGGAGAGAACAACTAGCCATGAATTATTGGGCAAATACTGTATTAAGGGACATAATGAAGCTCACTCTCCACAGGTTATGTTGCAACCCTGTCATGAAAAAAGAAAAAAAAAAGTTTTGGATGGATAATTACAAATAAAGTTAAAGATGCTGAAATAGAGAACTTTCTAATAAGTCCTGTGGTTGTTAATCCTGTTATTCCATCATGGATAGTTGGACAGGCTGAAGATTTAAATTTACTGAAAAGAGGGAGACAGATACAAAAGAAGGAGGTGGAAAGCTATATAAGAAGTGAATATTCAGAATAGATACAGATATATACAGATGCTTCAAAAATGATTAATGATAGGGTAGGTATATCGTTTATAATTCCAGATTTAAATATTACGAGAAATAAAAGAATAACAGATAAATTGTCAGTGTGTACAGGTGAATTAATGTCAATTCAAATGGCTTTAGAATGGGTTGAGGAAATAAGAGCGAGAGAGGTTTTGATTTGTTCAGATTCAAGTAGTGCATTAAATAGTATTCAAGAGGTATATTCAGAATCAGAGCAAGATATAATACTGGATATTCTTCACTCAATTTTCAGGATTAAAAATCATGGTTCTCATGTTAAACTGGTTTGGATTCCTGCCCACACTGGTGTGGTAGGAAATGAGCTGGCTGATAGTTTTGCTAAGAGTGCTGCGGGGGGAAAATTGTTGATTTAAATATAAAAATAAGTAAATATGAGATAAAGAATATTATAAGAGCATATATCCAAATAAAAAGGCAAGAACAGTGGAATAATAGAAGCAATGCAAGATTTTATTATAATATCCAAAAAAAGGTTGGGGAATCCAGGAAATGTAATAGAATTAAAAAAGAAGAAGATATTATATCCAGAATAAGGTTTGGACATACAGGATTAAATAGTACCCTTAAAATAATTAAGAAACTTGATACAGGTTGTTGTAATTACTGCGGAAAATTAGAAACAGTAATGCATATTTTCTTGGAATGTAATAAGTATGCCCAGGAAAGATAGATGTTAATTAGAGATTTAAGTAAGAATAAAAGTAAATTAGATATTAGGGATTTATTTCAGAGACCATCTGGGGATGTAGTTTTTAGCAGTATTTTTAGTTTTCTAAGACGAACGGGTACTTTAGATAGAATATAAAACATCTGGTCCATACTCCAATCTGGAAGGTGGCAGTAATGCACCTACAAGTTGTTTGCCAACCGCCATAAAAAACAGAAAGAAGAAGAAGAAGAATGCCTGTGAAGATAAGAAATGTGCTGCACTTTTAGACTACGAGCTAATTTACTGTAACATTTGCAGTAATCTAATCTTCTTGAGTTTGGCTCATCTGTACCGGTTCTGTATCTATTATTTTAAGGAAACTTCAGCTAACAGGGATGAGGAGACAACAGGTTAAACAACGAGAGGAACTGGCTACGGAAGAAATGTTGGAGTTTCTGGAAACAACAGATGCAGAGTATAAAGAGGAACAGTGTCGTTTAAAGAACAAACTGCAACACAACAAAACCCAAGATGCTGTTTTCAACCCAAAAGTCCTGCTTCACAGATTAGGTTTGTATCTAAACTTTCCTTTCAGTGATGATGCAGTTTCACTTTCACGAATTACAGGTCTCTTTAATGTAGGCACTTGGAATGATTTTTACTGAAGGCTTTTCTAGTTATGAAACCTGGATAATCAATTAAAGCTTAAAAAATTGATACCTCATTTATGATAGGCTGAGTACAACCAAATGTACAGGGTAAAATGTGTCAGTAATTTTGACACTAGTTGAACATGTTGGCTTAAAAATTTCCTATTAACTTGTTTATTGCTGTTTGTGATATGTAAAAACTTAATTAATTGAAAAACTTTATACCTTTTGTTGTATTTTTCACCCAAGAAATTCACAATTATTTTCACCTGTGCAATGTATGTGAGTGAGGTGGTTAGGTCCTTTTTAAAATCTGGAGTAATAACACAGCAAGGCTAACATTACACAGCTTTTTTTATATTGCGTTTAACTGGTGTAAATTTAGATAATGCCACACTGCATTGCTGTTGACTGTAATTTCAAAACAGAAAAGGTAGAAAAAGTGAGGTGAGTGTGGCGTGCACAGCTTCCCACATGGAAAGAAAAAATGAAGAAGAGCGCATTGGCAAAAAGCCGTCGGAAGAACTAAACTTCCGAAAGACCCACATTTGTGCTCTCAGCACTTCTCTCCAGAAGACTTTGAGTCATTTGTACGGTCAGAATGGATGAAGGAGCTGACAGGTGGTCTTTACCTGTGAAAGCTAAATTCAAATGCCGTGCCAACAATTTTTAGCCACAAAGCGCCTAAACCCCGCCGCCGACTTGCGAGCGAAAGACGCTGGGGGGGGGATCAGAGAAGCAACGCTGGATGCTCTACTAGCTACTGCAGCTGGTACTGAATGTAAAATCATGGATCAGACACCAAACCAAAGACCAGACCTTACAGGTGCTACTGGACCTGACACTAGACACAGAGCACCACAGCTACTCACCGGATCACACAGTCCATCCAGCAGCGGTACGTGTTTATTCACCGTTTCATTTACAAAGCTGAAGTTTGCTTGTGATTTTGGAAATGGCTAAAGGGCGATTCCCACTAATTTTTCACTGTTGTAGTTTAAGTGACCAAAATGATCATGTATTAAAAAAAAGAAGAAAACATTTCAAATGATTCAAGATGCCTTTTATTGCAGTGAGAGGAGCTTCTCATGCAACTGAGATCAGAACTAGAGATGTTTAAGTCTCAAATTAAAATAAAAAAGCTGTTCAATAATGTTGACAAATTTGAATTTTTAGTTTTTAATTTGAAACTTGTTTCATTGTGGCAACCCCTAACCTACACACAAACACATACGTAGTTTTCGGCGTTTAACACGCTTCTGTGTATAACCCGCTTTGTCCAAATATTGTCAATAAATTGGAAAAATCCATAAATAACACGCTTCGCTCTATAAGACGCATCTATTATGCGTCACCGCTACGCGAAGCGTCAGCGCCTCATTTGCCCTGCTGAAAATGGCGGCCACAAAAGTGAGCCAGCATGGAAGGACTTTACAAGATAACACAGTAAAAACTATTATTTCTTTGCTGAGAAAAAATATATTTCTTAGCTGACATTATAGCACAAGGGTTCCTGAGCTTAACCGTTCCTTAATCAATTCACAAAATGGTCAAATATGCTGAATTTAAATTGTTTCGGTTTGACGTCTTCCAAATGGTCGCGTGCGCTACTATAAAATAAATTATAAAAAATTGAATTTTATCTCAGATGTCTTATACAGGTCAACAGTTTGTAAATGAAACCCCATATAATTACACTCTGTAAGCAGAAAAAATATCCGCAGAGTGGTTTATGAGCTATATATCTAAATAATAGGTACAGTATCTGTTAACGTGAGCCAACGCTAATAAGATTGTTTTTTTTTTTAAATCTCAAACATCTCATAAAGCTAGTCAGTTTTAAATGACCACCAAATAATTACGCTCTCTAAGTTTCAAGAAAATCTGCGGTGTGGTTTATGAGTTATCTTGCAAAAAACACGGCTAACAACACAGCTAATGGTAGCTACATCCAGAGCAGGAGGCCGGGCAGCAACACAGTCAGTCCGAGCAGAGGAGGCTTTTTTCGGACACATGAGCTAGAAACGGTCGGTGTACTCTCTGGAAGTGTCCCCCTAGCGGACAAAAGTGGTACTGCACCATTTTTTGGCCAAAATGAAAAACGGTGATATCAGAGCCAAAAATGAGTCTAAAAATATGGGGGAAAATCCATAAATAAGACTTCGGCGTATAATCTGCAGGACATTCAAATGAGTAAAAAAAAAACTATGTGTTATATGCCGAAAAGTACGGTACTTACCTATTTTGACTTTTAATTCTTCTGAAATGATTCAAAAGCATTGAAATCACCTTTTTATTGAATTTTCACAAATCAGATATAGGTTTGAAAAATCACAGACTGGTTCCCCCCAACTCCCCCCAAAAAAAATCTTTTTATTGTTTTTTTATATTTCAAAAAAGACATACAGACAAGTAACTCAAAAATGCACAAAACATTAGACCAAACCCAACGAAAACACAAAAACTAAAACATTCAAGGTGATATAAAAAAAGCTAAGTCTGGTCCTCTGGACATTCAAAAAAAAAACAAAGCAAAAAAAAAACTGTAGAAACGTTAAGTCTTTCGTTCGAAAGACTTCCTCAGTCTGAGAAGCTGTATTCAGCTCAGTCTTATAAATAGCACCCTCCCACAGTGTTACACAACCAGAAAAATACCACAGATATTTGCCAAGAATTTTATGATCGAGTAGAGAAAAAGTATAATGATTATTTGCAAATTTATACGGATGGTTCAAAAGATCCAATAACTGAAGCAACTAGTATAGCAGTAGTGATTCCGGAGTTGAAGATTAAGCTTTCGAAAAGAACATCTAATTTTCTAAGTATATATACAGTAGAATTGTGTGCTATTTTATTGGCTTTAGAATGGGTGGAGGATACTAGAATAAGTAAAATTATAGTTTGTAGTGATTCATTATCAGCACTGTTGAGCATTGCAAAGGGAAGCTCATGCAATCAACACATTTTGTATGAGATTCTTTTTGTTCATCAAAGACTATGTGAACAAAATAAAAATCTAGTAATTATGTGGACTCCTGCCCATGTGGGTATATTAGGCAACGAAAGGGCAGATAAGTTGGCTAAAGAAACTGTTAAAAAAGTAGACATTGATATGCCGATAAAGTTAACTAAATCTGAAGGAAAAAGTATAGTTTGGAACGAAAGCAAGAAATTATGGAAAATGAGATGGGATAATGAGACAAAAGGGAGACATTTATATAGGATACAAAATACAGTTGATGTTAATAGACTCAGAGGAATAAATAGGAGGGAGGAGATAATTATAAATAGAATAAGAACTGGGCATAGTTTATTGAATGACACTCTTTTTAAGATGGGGAAACATCTTACTGGTTTATGTGATTGGTGTAATGCCGCAGAAACAATAGAACATGTTTTTAATAATTGCAGGAAATATGTGGGTCATAGGAGAATATTGAGAATGGAAATTGGTTATAATAGGGAACTAAAGTTGGAAGAAGTCGCTGCTCAGCTGAGTAGTGATGAAGGGAAAAGAAAGATATTTCGTTTTAAAAAAAATACTGGACTCAATAAGAGAATTTGAGAAAATAAATTAATATATAAGCACCAAGAGATGGCAGTAGTGCAACAATGATGGATGCAAGCTGCCGTTAAAAACCAAAGAAGAAGAAGAAGTACAACCAGTTGGCTGATGACAGCCTGAAACCAGCTGCTCACATGATCAAGGAGGACCATCAGCCTGACGATGGATCGTTAACACCCTGATGGTTGTTTGCTATTCACAGAGGGCTGAGTGATACTAGCAATAACAGCATTGTAAGAGGGGGACAGTTGAACCCAGAGGCCTCCACCTCTGTTTAATGATGGACGGTTTCTTTTCACAAAGATGGCCTCCTTTACTCCTCTCTCAAACCATTGTTCCTCTCT
>JBBPBX010065338.1:0-13713 GCA_038048925.1 Garcialebias charrua | reverse complement strand
AAAATTGTGACAATAGCTATTCATTGACAAATCCTTTCATATTGCAGATAGTTATTGGATGTATGGAGAAGATATTTTTCTGAAAAATTTGCCAACATGATGGATTGGAAAATTCGCTATGGTTAAAATAAAAGTTGCATGATCGAGTGAATGAGTTGATTGTATTAGACACAAATGATTATAAGAGGTGAAATAAAAGATATGATGTTTTGGATCAAAATATTTATTTGTGTACAATAGGTAAACACAAAGGGGTTTCGTATGAGACTAAAGCATGCATAGAATCTATCCGTCCATAGATAACAGTAAACAGAAATGTTAAATGGATTAATTATAATTATTATAACGAACAGTGAATTTCAAGTAAACCATAGAAGTCTTTGAAATGAATAAAGATTTGAAAGTAATGTTTAATAATAATGCTGGTAAAGATGACTGGTCGTGGAATGGGTTTAATCTAAATTTAGGGGAATAGTATTTTAATATTAAAGATAGGAATTAGTACAATCTTAGTGCTAATTATAATTTCCTTTTTGACATGTTGTGTCCTGCGGCTGGGAAGCATTGGTGGACTCGCAAGATGATGAAAAGAAATGGACATGACGCCAAACAAACAATTCGTCCAGCTCCAAATGGCCTCAGAGGACATGTCTCCCCGCCTCCCACTGAACTGACTGTTGCTAGAAGGCAAATGGGGGCAGAGGGGGCTTAGTGGCCACTGGAGATCTGGTAACAAAGTGGAAAGTGACCTGAACCAAAGGAAAGCCCTCCTCCAGAACTTCGTCTTGCCCCAACGAACACTGCTCTGTTTTAAACGTTATAATAAAAGAAGAGATTCATTGAACTGAACTTGGTTTAAGACATTACAGTATATTCTTTTATTCCTAGTTTTTATTTTGAATATATTCATTTATAACAGGCATCATCGTGGACTTTTGATGCAGGACTTTTAATTCAATCAACGGCCGAAGCATTTAATCCATTTTTTAAGTTTTTGCACCATGAAGCATTTATTTGTGTTTAATGTTATTATTATTGTTGTTGTTATTATTTTCTTGTATGTTTACTTTGTATGTCATTTATCCTTAATGATTGTATTCTTGTAAATTTCTTTTTAGGTTTTATTATTTTTATCATTTCCATTTATCATTTTATCCTTTTAGCATTTTAGCATTTCTTTTTCTTATTATCAATTAGTATTTTACAATTTATGTTTATTAGTTTAAGTTTAGCAGTCTAGTATAACCTCATTTTGCTAAGGCTATGTTTGCTAATGATTTTTATCCTTCATGTGTTCAATTAGTTTCACAAAGGTTGGGCTTTACCATAAGTCTTATAAGATAATTGCATGAGGTAAGGGTAAGAGTTAGCCACATGACCGATAAAGGTCTCTAACAATTGGTGGATGCCGCCACTCCTGGCCCATGGTGGGAGCTCTCGACAGTCCCAAGGAGAGATTTTTTCCTGCTAATTAATGCCAGCAGCGGGTTTTTCGGCTCCTTGAGGAGTGGAAGCAACTGCCTTCATAGATTAGAATTAGGTAAGATAAATCCGTCATACCTTAAAGCCTCACATACAGTCTAGCTTAGTTTCTAGTTTAAGATTACACTTAAGGAGAATAGCTAAATTTTGTTAATATAGCTCAATTTGTTAATATATAACTTTTTATTATGTTAACCTTTATTAACTTCACCATTATTATGCATGCAGCACCGAAAAAGCCTTAGTCAGCCTTAGATTGGGATTTATCTTGGATAAATAAGGGAGGATTGTAGGTTTTGGTATTTATAGGACTTGGTGAGCATCACAGTGGGTCCAGATATCCAACGCTCGTTGGACAGAGCACGTACAAAAGTTCGGGAGTTCATAAGAACATCTGGTGAGAACCAGAATAACAAAGTCATTAATTCTAAATTGGTGTTCCTTCATGCGAGGGAAAAACTCTTACCCTCTGACAAGACGCAGATAAACTAAACTGTTTATGTTCGTGCAAGGTTCCCTTTTTAGGAAATACACTGTCCTTGCCCTTCCCAGAACTGTTTGCAGTTCTTCCCTTACGGGAAAGAACAGACCCTTTTTCTTACATAAGAAATGACGTCAAAAGAAGGTATAAATGAAACTACATGCTATTCTGAGAGGGAGATTAGATTCGATTCGGTATGGACTGTTTCAGCTGTAATTGTTCAAATTTAACTTATTAAAAGAGTTCTCTTGCTGGCAAAGGAAGAAAGGTCTCGTGTCAAATTATTCAATATGAGGACCAGTTCGCCTCAACACAGGTAGTCCTCGACTTACGACGCCCTCGACTTACGACGTTTCAGACTTACGTCACGCATCTCATATTTTTTTTTATTATCAATAAATGTACAGTACTGTACAGTTACCAATCACTTAGCCTATCCTAACACAGTTAAGAAGTGAGTTGAATTGTCTCCCTCCTCCCTAGCAGGCTCCATTCACATAAAGGGAGCTAGCTTCCTTTATATGAAAGGGAGACAATTCAACTCACTCCTTCATCTTTAAAAACTGTGTTAGGATAGGCTAAGTGCTTGGTAACTGTACAGTACTGTACATTTATTTATTTATAAAAAAATGTTTTATATATATATATATATATATTTTGTATGTGATCCGACTTACGTCATTTTCGAGTTACAAATGGCCCGTACTGGAGGTACTGGAATTTCTCTGCCTTCACTTTTAGGTTCGCCTTTTCCTCTGACCTGTTCAGTTCCATTTGGTGGCCCAGTGGTTAAGCAGTCCCTTAAAATCTGGTCTCAATTCAGAAAAACTCTTGGTCTCTAGGCTTTTTCACTTTTAAGTCCTATTGCAGGTAATCATCAGCTGGATTTCGAGTTTGGCATGAAAAAGGAGTTAAATGCTTTGCAGATTTATATTCAAATGGATGCTTTTCCAGCTTCTCTGAACTAACAGAAAAGTTTGGAATTGCATCCTCAAATTTTTTCAGATTTCTTCAGGTCAGGCATTATGTGAAAAGTATGACACCACAATTTCCCTATAAACCTCCAGATAACCCTCTTGATGCATTTCTGTCAATCAATCCCACTTCCAAAGGTGTGTTGTCTCAACTTTATAGTCTTATCTTCAGATTGAATTGTCCATCTCTGACTGCTATTAAACAGTCTGGGAACAAGACCTTCAATCCCCCCTCTCTGACGAGGTGTGGGACTCTATTCTGGATCAGGTGCATTCAACTTCAATGTGTGCTCGTCATGCACTCCTGCAATTTAAAGTTGTCCATCGGGTACACTATTCTAAAGTTAAATTGGCGCGCATTTACCCAAACGTGGATCCAACGTGTGACAGGTGTAGGAGTGCACCTGCTACACTAATCCATATGTTTTGGTCTTGTCCTTCCCTGGCTAACTTCTGGAAATCAGTTTTCCGCACTATATCTGAAGTTTTGCAATGTGAGATTGAGCCAAAGCCCATCTCCGCCGTCTTTGGAGTGGCCCCAGAACTAGACATACCACGCTTTAAACAAAGAATGCTTTCATTTTTATCTTTACTTGCCAGGAGAGCCATTTTATTAAAGTGGAAAGATCCAGCTCCCCCGTCACATTCACACTGGATCAGGGATATTATGTTATGTATGGACTTAGAAAAGATAACATTTACTCTCCGGGGTTCTGAAAATAAATTTTATAAAGTTTGGTACCCCTTCTTAACAGTTTATGAGAAATCTTCTACTACTGTCATTGAGTAGCTCCCCCCCCCCCCACACCTTTTTTTTTTGTAGTTTATTTAATTTTACCTTATATAGTTTATGGACATGGGTCTATCTAAAATAGCATTGTATAATTGTGATTTATTTTATTTATTTTATTAATTGTTATTACTACCACCTCTACTTTGCGCAAATGTTATTTGGTGGGTTTATTTGCTGTCTGGGGTTTTGTTTTTGGGTTAAAATCTGTGGAAATTAGATTGTGATGCACGTTTTTGTACCATATTTGTCAATATACAGCTAATAATCAATAAAAAATATATAAAATGAACAAACGGCCCGTAGGTCCGGAACTCGTTCGTAAGTCAGGGACTACCTTTATATGTAATTTGTCCTTTTCAACAGGTATTTTCCCTAATAATATGAAAGTAGCTAAGGTTGTCTCTATTTTTAAAAATGGTGATGAATCTGTATTCAATAATTATAGACCAATATCTTTGTTGCCACAATTCTCAGAAATTCTTGAAAAATTATTTGTGATCAGATTAGACTAATTTCTTGACGATCATAACATTTTAAGTGACAGTCAATATGGTTTTAGATCAAAAACTTCTACTTCCATGGCTCTTATGGACTTGACTGAACAAATTTCCACAGCTGTTGATCAAAAACAACATTGTGTAAGTTTGCTTGTTGATTAAAAAAAAGCTTTCGACACAGTTGATCACACCATTCTGCTTGAGAAGTTGAGCAACTATGGTATTGGAGGACAGGCTTTGCAGTGGGTGTCTAACTACTTGGAGGACAGAAGGCAGTTTGTACAAATAGACAATACACGATCAAACCTTTGCAAAATCACTTGTGGAGTTCCACAAGGCTCAATAATAGGACCTAAGCTGTTTATTTTGTATATAAATGATCTGGTAAAGGTGTCTGCATATCTGTGGTGTGTTCTTTTTGCTGATGATACCACCTTCTTTTGTTTTGGTAGTGATTTGAAACAAATGATTGAGTTGCTAAAAAAGGAGATTGTTAAATTACAAACTTGGTTTAGATTAAACAAGTTATCATTAAACTTAGACAAAACTAATTACATGTTATTTAGTAATAAAAAACTGACAATTTTTCTATCTCAATTGATGGTGTCGAGCTAAGTAGAGTGGATGAGATGAAGTTCTTGGGTGTAATTGTTGATGACAAAATGTCATGGAAATAGCATATAAATTCTGTTAAAATTAAGTTATCTAAATCTATTGCTGTGTTGCATAAACTAAAGGACTTGTTGAATGATAGGGCTCTTTATTTACTGTATAATTCAATCTTTGTTCCACATTTAATTTACTGTCTGGAGGTTTGGGGAAAAGCTTGTAAAACTATAACAAACTATTTTTATTTTACAGAAGAGAGCTGTGAGAATTATTTCTAGAAAACCTTATTGTCATCCATCAAATATATTATTTAAACAACTGCAAGTACTGAAGTTTTATGATTTGGTGGACTATAATATTTTGTTAGTTATGTATAGGGCTCATAGGAATATGCTACCCTCAAATATTCAAATGTGTTTCGTTAAGAGAGTAAGCTGTTACAGTCTAAAGGGAACTGAAATTTTTGTTAAGCCAAGGTATAGGACTAGTTTAAAGGGACGGTTTATTTCAATAAAGGGAGTGGAATTATGGAACGTTTCGGGAAATGATGCTAAAGTTATTAACTCTGTGATAAAAAAAAAAAAAAAATCTAAACTGTTAAAGACCGTGTAAAGTGAAATTAAATGTGTGTTTTTAGTTTGTCACATGGCATAAATATGTGTTATTAATCACCCATATAAATCTGACTGATTAAAAACATTGTTTACCTTATAAAATTAAGTCTCAAAAATCATGAAAAAACATGATTTTGCCTTGCCCTGGAACGCTGGGGGCGTGTCAGTGCGTGGGCGTGGTTTCAGCGCAGCTGCGCTCGTGTCCTGCCCTGAGCTGACTGTGGAGAGGCAGGCAGCAGAGATCCAGTAAACCTGCTCTGTTTTTATTTGAGTTCTGTCTGTAACAGCAGCTACTTTTTCCAAGAGTTACGCTGTTTTTGTAAATAGTTTTCTTGTGTGTTTTTAATCTGAAATGAATTTTTTTTAAAAAGAGTTGCACCATGCGGGATTTGAATCCGTGGGGTTTGGGACGAAAGGCAAGTGCTTTATCCATTCACCTATCCAGGCATTACAGATACTCGGTGTAAAACCACGCGATATAAAAACATGTTATGATTTGTACGGGTGCCCTGACCATTACGACATTCAGGGAAGATGCACGAACGAGGCATAATTGATTAGCTAGCTAACAATGAACAAAATATCTATGCTATTGCTATCTGATGCTATCTGCGATTCGCGAGTGAACGGCTCCACCGAGGCGAATTTATAATAATAATAATGTCTTTTCCTGTCATCTGCGTATGTTCCCATACACAGACGAAATTCGTCTCTGCATTTAACCCAACCACCTACCAGGTGGTGCAGTGAGCAGCCCGAAAGCGCCCGGGGAGCTGGAGAAATAGGTGTGCACTCATAGACACCCCAAGCTGGGTAGTGGCCGGGGCGCGAACCCGCGACCTTCGGATCCGTAGTCAAAAGCCCTGCCACTAGACCATCTGGAGCTGCAGGGGGTGGGGCTATACTAATGAGGACCGCGTGACGAAACGCGGTCACGTTTAAAACACGCCTAAAAAATCCTGAAACAGAAAAATGTTTATACACAGTTTGCTCTATAACTCCAAAATTAATTGAGCTACAATTTTGAGACTTTTTACTCATTTACAAGATTACAATTATGACATTTATAATGTTTATTGAAGAAAATGTTGAAATTCACTTTACACGGTTTTTAACAAACTACTAAAGCTTTAGTTAAGCATCTAATGTACTAGTTATTTATTGTGAAAATTACTCTTTTCATCTGTTATTTCTGTAAGATTATTGTTTGAATTGATTGTTTGAAATTGTTTTGTTTTTGAAAAAAGGGGCAGACATAATAAGATTTTTTCTTCTTTCTGCCACCTTTCATTTTAAATATTATTTCTTTCACTGATGTTTTAATGTAAAATGACTCAATTTAATAATAAAAAAAAAGATTTCAGAGGGTTATAGTACCTCCTTACCTGCCCACCTATAGCCCTTTCTGAGTGTACCAGATGGCCATCCTGCATTTTTGTTTGGCAATTCTCACAATATTTCACGATAGTCCCATCCCGTTCACAGGTACAATCTTCTGGGCCTTTCCCGCTCAATTCCCATTGTGTTAGGATTGTCACCCTAGGTAGGACAGCGATCCTACAATCTCCACAAATGAAGGCATCCATACTTTCACTGGTTTCAGTTGCAGATCTCGGACGTCCAGTTTTTTCGCCTTGGGCTTAAGGAGCTTATTTCTTCCAGGCCCTTCCCATAGAAGGGGTAGGCCACTTGGTTTCAAGCAGATTGCACAGCTGTTTTGTAGCTTACCCTGATGCATGCTCAATAATNCTGCTCGGTGCCTCAGATCAGCTGATCAGCTGCTTCTGGAGGTGCCGAGGTCCAAACGGAGGCTCAGAGGAGACAGAGCTTTTTCTGTTGCTGCTCCAAAACTGTGGAACGATCTCCCTCTTCCCGTCAGACAAGCTCCTTCACTGTCCAGTTTTAAAACTCTTCTAAAAACACATTTTTACTCACTGGCTTTTAGCACAGACTGAATTTGTTCTGCACTGTTTTTATTGTTTTTATTGATCTTAATGTTTTAACAACTGTTTTATTTTTATGTGTTTAAATGTTCTTGATTTTATGTACAGCACTTTGTTGCAGCTGTGGTTGTTTTAAAGGGCTCTATAAATAAAGTATTATTATTATTATTATTATTATTATTATTATTATTATTATTATTATTATTATTATTATTATTATTATATAACTAGGTTGTTTTGCCTAGAATGTTGTTCCAATTCATCCACCCTATGTTCAAGTTCCTTTTTTATCCTTCATATTTAATTGTACCCTTGTTTTACTTCTTCCAGCAAAAGTTTCTGTGGGCTGACAAATTCACGATTGCAGTACTCATAAAGTTCAGAGATTTTTTAATCTCCTCCATGTCATCTGAGTTAGTTTCCAACAGATCATGGTTTTTTTGTTTTTGATTTTGTCATTACTCACAATGACAGCCCCAATGGTCTTGATTTTTCAAGTCTTGAACCTTTAGCCGTTAGCCGCTAGCTGGTGTCAGTTGTGCAGAGCCCACCAGCCCTCGAACTCCACTGTAGCCCGGTGCCCGCCGCACCTCCAATCCGGAAATGAAAACTCTCAGCCCCTGACTCTCCTAGGATTTGTGGCCCTAAATCGGCCCAAAGCCGGAACGCAGATCTATAGCTCGAAATCGGCCCGAAGCTGGAGCTTAGGTTCACCGACGACTGTCTCTCACACCGCCGCCTCTCGCCCAAGGAGTACTCCAGGATCCGCGGCCCGAAATCGGCCTTAAGCTGGAACGTAGATCTGCGGCACGAAATCAGTGATCCACTTTGGTCTCCAACATCCTTCTTTAAACACCAGCTTGCCTCGATTGTATGACGAGTAGCAGCCGATGTACTGTCAAGTGTGTTCGTGGTTGCTGATCCTCATACACTGGTTTCCAGTGGCTGCAGCCAGCCAGCAGATGAGGTTGGTCTTACCGACTGATGTCTCTCCCTGCAGCAGCACTGGATGACTCAGGTGCATGTCTACTTTCCTTCATGCACTGATTGTGTTTGTGCTTTTTTTGATTGAACTTACAGAGTTGAGATGTTTTCAAAGTCAAAATGATTTTCTTTCCTTCATCAGCAGCTAAATGTAGAATATTTGATGCTTCATGGAGTCACATAGTGTTTCATCAAACAGCTGGTTGTGCTGCTGTTTTAAATTGTGTCCTAAATGTGAAAAGTGATGCGAGGACATCATTTGATTGTCCACTCTGAAGACTTTAGAGAAAGACAAACAGAGGTTTCTGTGAGACACTTGAAGCTGGACGTGTTCATTGAAGTGTTTCTTGTGAGCAGACTCCAACATGTCTCTGGTCTCAGACTCAAACACTCGGGACACATCAGCTGAAATAAAGTCCACTTTGCTGCAAACATCTGCTGTGAAAACAAAGTGGAAACATGAACGCAGCAGGAAAAGTGATTTTGAACGCTGCACACAAGATGACTTTTCTGTGGATCATCAGTGGAAAATATTGTCCACAAGTGATTTCAGCAACATTTGGTTGTTGAGGCCAATGTTCCTTTAACAGCTGTTTCCTCTTCCTCACATTTGTGTTGGGGTACAGGTAACGGTCAGACTTACTGACTGTACAGTACACCAAATGTAAGAATGAGCAGGTATTATCCTGAGAACCATCTTACTTAATTATTCACGGGTTCTCTCTTTTTTTGGATTAATCAATGAATCTTGTGACCAGATGATGAGATGTAGATCACATGAAACGTTAATTTATATTTGACCCATCAGAACTGGAATCATTTATTTAACAAATCATAAATTTAACATCAAAACATTGATTTATCGATCAGATTCCTATAATTTAAACTTCAGCACAGATGAAACGTGCATCCGTAATTTTTTAGGAACAACAGAATAAAGTAATTAGATGACATATTACTTATATCTGGAGGCTCTTTAGCTTAATGTTACTGGCTCAGGATGGATAAGGAGAAGTTAAGGAGGATAGCAGGAAAGAAAAGATGAGGAGGGAATTATCTTGAAGTGTTTTAACCAGAATGACACTTTCCATGTGACTCTTAAGCTAAACAGCAGGTACGCTGGTAACAATCGACGACTCTTTACCTTTTCACGATGGTCAGTCAAGAATGGAGCTTCCTTGCCGTCCGAGTAAGAGAAGGCAGACCAGCCTTAGATGTTACCTTTCAGCGTCTTATGCATCCGCTTTGAATGGCAGAAGTAGCGGCATTTCCTGGTTTGGTTTTCAAGATAAAATATTCCTAGAAGAAAAATTAATTCAAATTTGAGCTTAGAAGCTCGAGGCGGACATATAGCCGGCATGCTATGAGCCCTTACTGATGACAAGGTCTTTGACTCAATGACCAGTGTTTATCCAGCTTTTAGGAGAAAGGTTCATCTCTCCACTTCTCCAGTAGAACTGAACCGTTTCAGGAAATCAGGACTTTTGTAGGGGGCTTGACCTCCTGCGGCCTGATTGTTCTGATTGGTTCATTCGACCAGTGGGAGGGAGTTACTTGAGGTTACTTTCAGTCAAAAAGTGTGAAGGTTGTCATAGAATAACAGAAGTATGTTTTTTAGAAGTAGGGGAATTGAGACGCCAGAAAAATGATTTAACTTGATTAAACTGTTTCTCATTTCTAAACAAAACTGAACAGAATATTCTGACATGACCCGCAACTTAGACAGAGTTTGAACACCATCATATGAAGAAATAACCAGGATAGTAACAATGATCATGAAAATGACAAAGGGTTATGCTTTTTATGTGTTTGAATTATAACAAATTAAAGAAAGTCTGAAGAGTGATTTAATTTGTGTCTTTGATTCAAATTAAGTGGAATAAAACAGTGTTTTGTCTCTCACTGCATGTTTTCAGAGAAAAGGAGATTCACTGAGAGCTTCAGTGAAAAGGTGTATCACTGGGACAGTTCAGAGACCAGGGTGTGGTCCACTACATCTGTTTGACAGAATCAAAGGAGTGAAATAGTTAGAAATGTGTTCCAGTTTGATCCAGGTGAAGTTGAAGAATTCAAAGTGAAAGAATTCAACAAGAGCCTCAACAGTCTTCTACTCTCCATCATGTTCAGCCTCTGGATTGAGACGTTTCAAACTGAAAAGTTCATTTCCTTTGGCTTCCAATGATTTTAGCAGCTCAAGTCTTTTTTTCATTGACTCCTTTAAAGGTATTGTGACATGATTTTGTAAATTTGAATATTTGTCAGAACATATATATCTTATATCATTGAGCTCTGGTCGTTTTTGCATAATAAATTATAAATATATTAAAAAAAATTTCTAAATTATGCTAATTTTTTCTCTGGTACTTGCTGGGATACGCCCCTAAAATTCCGCGCATTCCCGCAATACGTCATCAGTGTGACGTGACACATCAGTGTGACGTGACAACGGGAAGAAGGCAGAGCCTTGCCCGTTTGTTAGGTGTGTTAACTGCTTGCCATACACATTCATTTCCTGAAGGATCGCCTCTTTTATTTGTGTAACTTGAAAAATGCTGTCACGTTGTAGCGCATTTGTGTGTTCTAATATCAGCAGTGAACAAGTGAGCCTTCACAAATTTCCAAAAGATGACAAACTTCGTCAAGAATGGACCAGACAAGGACCGGTGGGTTCCAGGAGTCGTATGTCTGCAGCGACCATTTCACTGCCGATTGTTTTCAGCACCTGGTATAAAAGAATCTTTAGGATTACCAGTAAGATTCAGAAGACTTTTAAAACCGGATGCTATTCCTACTATTTTTAAAAGAAAATCTACAGAAGAAAGTCCCAGGAGCTACCATGTCGAAACAACGCAGGGACCATCGGAAGACTGTCCAGGAGATGAGTAAGTCTTTGTGTAAACATAATCGGAGGTGTGTAGTGTTTTAGATTATAAACTATTTATTTTACGTGAGTTCATGTTGTTTTACTTTATACACTTTGAGTGTATAAAGCCAATTATCACGGCAGATTATGTTTGTTCGCTGCTAACAAGCTAGCCGAATCAGATAGCTAACACAATAGCCGCGATACAGGCCACGTTGCTATGTATGTATTTTTAAATTATGTCTGCGCCATCAGGTAACATCTCGTTTCTTTTTATTCGGGGAGGGTTTATTAATGAGAGTTTTGGAAGATTTACTGTCTTAAAATGATATATCGCTGACGCGACCGGTAATAAGCCGAGATAGCAGCTAACAAACATTAGCCGAGAGCCCGGAGCAAACACGTTGCTAATGATGTATTTTTAAATTATGTCTGCGCGATCAGGTAACATCTGTAGTTTCTTTTTATTCGGGGAGAGTCTATTAATGAGAGTTTTGGATGATTTACTGTCTTAAAATGATATATCGCTGACGCGACCGGTAATAAGCCGAGATGCAGCTAACACACTAGCCGAGATACAGGCCACGTTGCTATTTATGTATTTTTAAATTATGTCAGCGCGATCAGGTAACATCTGTAGTTTCTTTTTATTCGGGGAGGGATATTAATGAGAGTTTTGGATGATTTACTGTCTTAAAATGATATATCGCTGACGCGACCGGTAATAAGCCGAGATAGCAGCTAACAAACATTAGCCGAGAGCCCGGAGCAAACACGTTGCTATGTATGTATTTTTAAATTATGTCTGCGCCATCAGGTAACATCTCGTTTCTTTTTATTCGGGGAGGGTTTATTAATGAGAGTTTTGGAAGATTTACTGTCTTAAAATGATATATCTCAGACGTGACCGGTGTCAGGGACTCTTGTTAGCCAAGATAGCTTCTAAAAAAAATTAGCCGAGAGCCCGGAGCAAACACGTTGCTATGTATGTATTTTTAAATTATGTCTGCGCCATCAGGTAACATCTGTAATTTTTTTATTCAGGGAGTGAACACTGGGGTGGTGGTTCCCCTATTCAAAAAGGGGGACCATAGGGTGTGTTCCAACTATAGAGGGATCACACTCTTAAGCCTCCCTGGTAAGGTCTATTCAGGGGTTCTGGAGAGGAGGGTCCGTCGGATAGTCGAACCTCGGATTCAGGAGGAGCAGTGTGGTTTTCGTCCTGGTCGTGGAACACTAGACCAGCTCTACACCCTCAACAGGGTCCTGGAGGGTGCGTGGGAGTTTGCCCAACCAGTTTACATGTGCTTTGTAGACTTGGAAAAGGCATTCGACCGCGTCCCTCGGGGGGTTCTGTGGCGGGTACTCCGGGAGTATGGGGTACCAGGCCCATTGATATGGGCTGTTAGGTCCCTGTACGACCGGTGTCAGAGCTTGGTCCGCATTGCCGGCAGTAAGTCAGGCTCGTTTCCGGTGAGAGTTGGACTCCGCCAAGGTTGCCCTTTGTCACCGATTCTGTTTATAACTTTTATGGACAGAATTTCTAGGCGCAGCCAAGGTGTTGAGAGGATCCGTTTTGGTGGCCTTAGAATCGCTTCTCTGTTTTTTGCAGATGATGTGGTCCTATTGGCTTCATCAGCTCGTGATCTACAGCTTTCGCTGGAGCGGTTTGCAGCTGAATGTGATGCGGCCGGGATGAGGATCAGTTCCTCCAAATCCGAGGCCATGGTCTTGAGCCGGAAAAGGGTAGCGTGCCCTCTCCGGGTCGGGGAGGAGGTCCTTACCCAAGTGGAGGAGTTTAAGTATCTCGGGATCTTGTTCACGAATGAGGGAAAACTGGAGCGTGAGATCGATAGGCGGATAGGTGCAGCGTCCGCAGTGAAGCGGGCGCTGTACCGGTCTGTCGTGGTGAAGAGAGAGCTGAGTCAAAAGGCAAAGCTCTCAATTTACCGATCGATCTACGTTCCCACCCTCATCTATGGTCATGAGCTTTGGGTTATGACCGAAAGAACAAGATCTCGGATACAAGCGGCTGAAATGAGTTTTCTCCGCAGGGTGGCTGGACTCTCCCTTAGAGATAGGGTGAGAAGCTCAGTCATCCGGGAGGGACTCGGAGTAGAGCCGCTGCTTCTCCACATCGAGAGGAGCCAGTTGAGGTGGCTCGGGCATCTGGTTAGGATGCCTCCTGGACGCCTCCCTGGTGAGGTGTTCCGGGCATGTCCCACCGGGAGGAGACCCAGAGGAAGACCCAGGACACGCTGGAGGGACTATGTTTCTCGGCTGGCCTGGGAACGCCTTGGGATTCCCCCAGAGGAGCTGCTCCAAGTGGCTGGGGAGAGGGAAGTCTGGGCCTCCCTACTTAGGCTGCTACCCCCGCGACCCGACCCCGGATAAGCGGAAGAAAATGGATGGATGGATGGATGGATGTGATATATATATATATATATATATATATAGTATATATTATATATAT
>JBBPBX010065337.1:8144-19978 GCA_038048925.1 Garcialebias charrua | reverse complement strand
TGCATTACTACACACCCTCTCGTTCGCTCAGGTCAGCTGACCAGTTGCTTCTGAGGGTACCGAGGACAAAGCGCAAGCTTAGAGGGGACCGTGCTTTCTCTGTGGTAGCTCCTAAGCTCTGGAATGACCTCCCATTAGACATAAGACAGGCCTCTTCACTTGCTGTTTTTAAGTCTCTTCTTAAAACCCATCTTTTTTCTTTGGCTTTTGGTACAATCTGAGATGTTTTAACTTTGTTTTATTGTATTCATAATTTATTATTTTAGTACTGTTTTTAGTCCCTTCCATTTTATGATTGTATTGTATTTTGTGATTGTGTGTACAGCACTTTGGTCCTGTTGGGTGCATAAAGTGCTCTATAAATAAAGTTGGTATGGTATGGTATAACTAAACACAGCAAAAAAACTAGCTAAATGTTAAAGTAGCAAAAGGCTATATAAAAGTAGCAAAAGTCTAGCTAAATGCTAAATATCAAAGGCTATATAAAAGTAGCAAAAGCTAGCCTATAGCTAAAAGTAGTAAAAGGCCAGGTAACAACTAAAAGCAGCAAAAGGCTAGCTAAATGCTAAATATCAAAGGATAAACAAAAGTATCAAAAAGCTAGCCTAAAACTAAATGTAGTAATAGACCAGCTAACAACTAAACACAGCAAAAGGCTAGCTAAATGTTAGTAGCAAAAGGCTACATAAAAGTAGCAAAAGGCTAGCTAAAAGAAATTTAAAGCTAGCTAAAAGATGCAGAACTGTGGCTAAAAGATACATGAGACTAAAACAGATCCAGTTTGTTAAAGCAGATTTTAAAAGGTCTTTCTGAAGGAATGTTAATAAATTTCTGAGGGGAAAATATTTGTAAACGAAAAGTTAAACATTTTGGATAAAAGTTACCAAAAAAAAAGTCATCTCCTGAATGAGCCGAATATTTTGTTTTATGAGCTAAAAGGACAAAAATAGAGCAGAAGTAGTTAGATAGCAAGAAACGGTCAAAGTTCACACAAAGAGCAGAAATATAATTAAAAATGTTGTTTCTGACTGGAATGTTTTTAAAGATTAACCCAGTTTCAGTGAATTCAAACCCTCGTCAGCCAGAAAAGTCCTTGAGGCTGGAATGAAACTCCGTCTTATCAAATACCTGAACCGGGACGGCCCAGAACAGGGAAGAAAGGAGGTTCTGAAAGTGTCTCTGCTTTCGCTCTGTTAACTCAGGCCAAACCGGAGCCACGTGACCGAAACCAGGAGAGAGGCAGGGAGGGTTCCTGGCACCTGAAGGGAGTCCAGGAAAACCACCTGAGTCCAGTGAGCAGAAACTCATTAAAGCATGAAGGAAACCAAAGCACAGAAAAAAGCTGACCTGGAACACGTCATGGAGTTGGTGTCTTTAGCTCTGGTAGAAAATAAGCCGAAACTTTTCAAGTAGCAGAATATCTGGGAATATTTTCAGAAATAGATGAAAGCAGCATTTAAAAACTGAAACAGAGAGCAGATGTTTTTTAATTGGTATCGCCCATTTACAGAGTAAATGTTTTAGTCTTGGTGTGTGTCTGTTAGCAAAATATCTCATGAACCACTTTCAGGAAACTTTCAGTGAATGATCCTGATTCTGGAGTCAATCACATTCAAGATGGCTGCCTCACCTAACCAACATTCAAACTCTGAGCGTGACGTCTCCCGACATCGAACAAGACTGAGCATCAAATTATTTTAAGGTTTGACCAAAAACGTATCCGACATCCACCGTTCGCAGCAGAAAACAGTCTGAGATGAGCTTCACGGGCCTCTGGGCCTTTCAAAATAAAATGAAAAACATTTAAAACTACCAAAAAGAAGATGGAAAGATCAAAGGAATATACATTTATTTTTTAAATCTGACCACTTCAGGTGGAACATTTGCTGTTGGTTGATTTTGGTCCAGGTTCAGGCAGGACTGGACCTAAAACAGCAGAATTCAGCGTTTTTTTAAATCAGAGTCAGAGATTCTTTATTGTCATTCGCACCACATGCGGTACATGTGATGGAACAAGATTATGTACACAGGGTCCCAGTTACATCCAACAATAAAATGTAAAAGAAAAACGGTAATAGAAAATCATCTTACTTTTAACTATGGAGGGTGAAATGTGACCAAATTAAATGAATTAAATGTATCATTTAATGATTCAATACATCATTAAATCATTAGATATAACACAATTATTAAATACAAATTAATTACCGTATTTTCCGCCTGATAAGTCTCACCTTTCTATAAGTCACTTTGTCCAATTATTGGCAATAAATTGGAAAAATCCATAAACATGTCGCACCTTTATTTAAGTCACATCTATTATGCGTCACCACTACATCAGCGCATCATTTGCCCTGCTGAAAACGGCGGCCACAGAAGCATGCACGGAAGGACTTTTAACAAGATTAACACAGTAAAAACAATTACTTGTCTGCTGAAAATTATAGCAAAGATGTTTAGCTTAACTGTTCCTTAATAAATTAACGTAATGGTCAAATCTGCTGGATTTAAATTGTTTTGCTTTGACGTCTTCCAAACGGTTGCGCTCGCTGTGAAAATAAATTATAAATAAATCAAATTTTAGCTCAAACAACTACAACAGCTAACAGTTTGTAAATGACCATGAAGTGATTACTTCTGTAAGTTTCATCAAAATCTGTTGTATGGTTCTTGAGATATGTTGCTAACAAACACTAGTTCAGAGCTCCAGAGCAGGAGGCCGGGCAGCGACAGAGTCAGTCCGACCAGAGGAGGCTGCCGTCGGACACATGAGGTGGGAACGGTCGGTGTACCCTAGCGGCCGAAAGTGGTACTGCACCATTTTCTTGCCAAAATTAAAAACGGTCATATCTGAGCCAAAAATTGGTCTAAAAATATGGGAAAAAATCCATAAACAGGTCTCACCTCTCTATAGCTCGCAGGGCATTCAAATTAGGCAAAAAACTGCGACTTATAGTCTGGAAAATACGGTAATTAAATGTTCCATGAAATTATGGGGCGCCATTTTTAAAGTTACAGTCAAAATTTAACATCAATATTTTGGTTTATTGAGCTTTTAATAAGAAAAAAATGTCAGTCATATTTTCACCACGTTATTCATATAAGTTTCACTTTTTGAATGGAATAAATAAACTTTTTCATGATATTCTAATTTTATGACCAGCATCTGTGTATATATATTAATAAGGCTTTATAAGCCCTTCCCACACAGCCGAGCAGAGACACACAAAAGGTTGCGTGCACGCCTGTTGTGTGTCTCTGTTCAGCTGTGACAGACAGCCTCAGAAAGAGAAAGGAGGGGGCGGGGTCTGTCTTTCCCCATCACTACTGCTCAGGGTGCTTCAGTGAGGCAGATACCTGCACAACCCTAACCGAGCCTTTGGTCCAGCCCCTTGGCAATCACTGAGCGGGCCAGGCCACCGGGAAATGTCCCGGTGCTCCCAATGGACCGTCCGCCCCTCAGCACAATGCTCTGGTTGGTCGCCTTCCATCCATCAGCCAATCGTGTGTCGTGTACAATATTACGTTGAAAACCCATGAAAGTGAGTCCGCGAAAGTTGAACCGCGAAGTATCGAGGGACTACTGTACGTTTTTTTTCTCCACGGACTAACGTTTGTGTTGTCGTACGCAGTTACGAGCTCTGCTGGATGCCATGAATCTACAAAAACTGACGCCTTGTTTAAAATTGAGGCGAAGTTCTAGGTTTCCGCGGTAACGCTGTGGTCGTGACCGCTGTTTAGATGAGACCAAAACGTTGAATCCGCCGTGGTCGTCGTCCCAGGTCGCTTGCTGGCACTGTGATTTTGTATTTCGAGTTGAACGCAATAATTATTTCCAAAATGGCGAGTTTGTGCGTTTGGACCGATGTTAGCTCTCTGTTGCACGTAACTTTACGCTACGACTCTGAAGGAACACGTAGCGTCTCACTGGACAATATTTACAGACGCAACGGCTCTCTGCTCCTCGCCATCGTTACTGTTGATGATTCAAGCGTGCGACCACAGAAAAACTACTGACCGCAGCTGTCTGAAGTGCACACGAGTGACTTCACGTAAGTTGAGTTTCCATTAAAATCGAGTCAGGCATTTCTAAAAACCTGGTTTCAAAAGGTTTGGATGCCCGACAAAATGGACAGTTGATGTGTCTATGAACAGCCAAAACGCAACAGAAATGCTACGTTTTTGCCTAAAAACAGCGTAAACCGAACCTGGAGGAGTAACCAGAGATGGTCTCATCAGCGGCTTCGGATGTTGTCAGTCCATTCAATGGGCGTTATCAGTTGTTATCATCCCCATATATAGCGGCGAAACTGTCCGTTCTACCTCCTAGCATGTTTAAAAGAACGTTATTATTGCTGTGAGTAGGCTGCGTGTTGCAGTGAACCCGGAAGTGTTTGTTTTTTGCTTTTTGTCGGCTTATATAGCCGTTTTCCTAACCGTACACCTGACCCAGAGGACCAACCCTAAACCCAACCAAGACCCTAAACCTAACCACCTTACCCTTGTGCCTAAACCTAACCAAGACCCTAAACCTAACGCTAGACCCTTTACTGTAAACTTTAACACGTAGCTAAAGACGGAGCCTGCTGTCATCGCTACCAGCGGTGATAACGTACCTTTAAACCTACTAGGAGGTACAGGAGGGGCAATCTGACGGCTACATATGGGGATGATAATAACTGATAATGGCCATTTAATGGTTGATAACGTTCGAAGTGGGTGGTCTCATGGGGGGAATCAGCCATGCTTTCATTTTATTATGGGGGCTGTAATGTTTTTATTTTGTCAAGAGTTGTTTTAAATGCTCCTGTGACCTCACGGGAACAATACTGCCCTCTAGTGTTCTTTAGAAACTACCTTATTGAAATCCCATTATAAATGCCTTTTTTTAAATCTTATACTTCATATCATAAAATACTACACTCCATTATGTAACGTGTTTTTATTTCACCTTGATATCTTTTACTTTTATTTTTAAATTACCGTATTTTCCGGCCGATAAGTCGCACCGCCCTATAAGTCGCATTGCCCAATTATGTCCAATAAATTGGAAAAATCTATAAACGTGTCGCAGCGCCATATAAGTCGCATCTATTATGCGTCACCGCTGACAACCCAAAATGTGGGCCGGAGGTTTGCTCTGCTAAAAATGGCTGCCACAGGAGCTGCACTGAAGGACTTTAACAAGATTGACACAGTAAAAACAATTATTTGTTTGCTGAAAATTATAGCAAAGATGTGTTTTAGCTTAACCTTTCCTTAATAAATGCATGTAATTGTCAAATCAGCTGGATTAAAAATAGTTTCGCTATGTGCACCCGCGCGGGTGGGACTGCTGCATTTTCTTTAAAATTTAAATTTAGATAATCACTTAAAAATATATATTTGTTAGCTGACATTATAGCAAAAGTGTTTCTGAGCTTAACCGTTCCTTAATGAATTCAGGTAATGTAATGGTCAAATCTGCTGGATTTAAATTGTTTCGCTTTGACGTCTTCCAAACTGTCACGCACGCTGCAAAAATAAATTGTAAATAAATCGAATTTTAGCTCAAAAATCTCATACAGCTAAAAGTTTGCCAGTAATTACTTTCTGTAAGTTTCATGAAAATCTGCCGTGTGGTTCATGAGCTATTTTGCAAAATAGTACCAGTTACAACACGGAGCTAACCGCTAACAATCTACGGTGCTAAAACATCAAATTTTAGCTCAAAAATCTCATACAGCTAACAGATTGTAAATGTCCACCCAGTAATTACTTTCTGTAAGTTTCAACAAAATCTGTCCTGTGGTTTAGTAGTTCATACCTCCAGAGCAGGAGGCCGGGCTGCGACAGAGTGAGTCCGACCAGAAGAGGCTGCCGTCGGACACATGAAGTGGGAACGGTCGGTGGACCCTAGCGGACAAAAGTGGTACTGCACCATTTTTTAGCCAAAATGAAAAACGGTCATATCTGAGCCAAAAATTGATCTAAAAATATGGGGAAAAATCCATAAATATGTTGCTTCGCCTTATAAGTCGCAGGGCATGCAAATTAGGAAAAAAGGTGTGACTTATATGCCGGAAAATACGGTAGCTGAATATGTGATGCTCCTCTTTACATCTGAGGGTGGTGTAAATCGAGGTGTGCCCAGGGCGGCTGGACGTCCGTCTCTCAATGCAAAAAACGGTTTTGGTTCTGAAGGGCAAAAACTACCTGCAGTAAAGCTTCGTGCAAAGAGCAGATCCTCGCGCTCATTACGGCAGACTCCTGCTGACTCGACCAAAGAAAAGACGTCAGCAACAGACTCGTGGAAGTTTGACCAAAGTGAAGCCTCGTTTTCGGCTTCGGCTAAAGTCTGGATGTTCCTCCCAAAATTCTCGACTTGGTTTTTTATTTATTTATTTTATTTTATACAAAAATCCCTTGGGGCATACGTACTGAGGGGCAAAGGTTTTATCTTTTTTTTAAATTCTATTTCTTTAAATGCTGAAAATAAAATTGTTTGTCCATTAATAAAACTGAATAGTGGAGTTTTTCAAAATAAAGGTCCTGAAGGAGCTAAAATGTAAAAGTAGTTTTTGTTTCAGGCTAAGATAACTAAAAGAGTGACTTGTTTATTGTAGATAAACATATTGTGAAATAGTATTTTTAAGCAGTTGAGGCTGATTCACCACCACAAGGAGCACTAAATGTCATAGAGGATCCTTCTGAGGGTTAACAGGAGCCATAGCGTCTTCTGAACAGAACATCTACAGTTCAGAACAAACTGAGGATTTAGGAAACAGAGCAACTCTGCCTGGACTCAGACGGCCAGTGGTGAGGGGTTCAAGCAACAAGGACGTGGATAAGTTCATAAACAGTGACCCAAAAATAAATAAAAAAAGTTTGATGCAAAGGTGAGATTTAAAAGTCTCGACGCGTTCCTTGAATTTCAGGGAACGCTGGAGTTGTTTCAGCTGCCAAAATCACTTCCTGCTCGATTCCAATACGTGGTTTTGCTTGAGCTTACTGCCGTCTGTTGCAGGTGAGATATTGACTATTCACAAATCAAATTTTATACCCCGAGCTGAAGTCATTAAAATGCTAAAACGTGGGAATCACGTGAGAGTTCTGCAAAATTAAACGAGCGCTGGTTTGAACAGAAACCATTCTGTGAAACTAAACTCTGAGCGAAGAGGATTAAAAAACAAAAGTTAAGATTTTATGAAGAAACCATCTTAAGAGTTGTGACATTCAGTTACGTTTTATGGTTTTATTAAAATAAACAACCAGGAACAAACAGCTCTGCTGCAGTTTGACTCCTAAATCTGGTTTTACACAAAATTTGTTTTTAATCCCGACTGGCGAGCAGGATTTTAATCAGCGACAAACCAGTTCCAAAAGTTTCTGAAGTGAATCAAAACCCAGTTTTTTAATTTTTTAATTTAATATTAAATTTGAATTTTTCTTTAAAAGAAAACAACTAAAGTTTTGGTTCTCTACCAAATAAAAAGACGATCCTTCAAGGAACGCGTTTCACCTGCTGAGATTTTAATCAAGATGGCCGCCAGTCACATCTTGTGAGATGCATTAACGCTCAAAGTACGCTCAGCTACTACCACACCAAGGGTTAGCTCAACATCTGCACAACTGACTAAGTTATTACTATTTCTGTTTGCTAATGTTGATGGCAGCCATCTTGAAGAGGGTCGACTCCAAACATTAGTCACGCGCAAATGTCATCACTTCCAGAGTTTTGTTAATTAGCGGCGGGTGATAAAACTTTTTTTTAAACTTTGTACAATTAGTAAAGAATACACAACAAATGATAAAATGAAAATAAGAGTGAACAGAACAAAAATAAGTCAAGTCAAAATTAAATCAGGGATTTTAAAAGGTTAATGTTTTTGTTTGTTTGTTTGTTGTTTCATTGGTAAAAAGTAGAACTGAGTACAAATTAAGCTTAAAATAAGCTGTAAAACATTTTAATTTGTATTAATGAGTACAAACATTGCCGTTCGTTATTTATTTAACATTGTTTATTTTTTTATACGCGAGGCCGATGTTTTATTGTCCATCCGCACAAACATAAACATTCGCTTTTCCCCGCCCATAACTTCTGATATTCACACATCCGCTTTCGACACCATCGACCATGAGATCCTCATGGCTAGGTTGGAGCAGTGGGTGGGCATCACTGGTTCAGATCCTACCTCTCTGACGGATCCTTTTGTGTTTCCATCAATGATTTTTGTTCTGCAGTGGCGGCTCTTAAATGCGGTGTTCCGCACCGCAGGGGTCCATCCTGGGTCCTCTCCTATTCTCCTTATACCTGCTGCCACTTAGTGCTATTTTCCGGAAACACAACATACCTCCAAGCGGCATGCGGCTCGGGTGGTTGCTGAGGCAAAAACTCGGGCGTGGGAGGAGTTCGGAGAGGCCATGGAGAATGACTTCCGTACGGCTTCGAGGCGATTCTGGTCCACCATCCGGCGTCTCAGGGGGGGAAAGCGGTACGCGACCAACACCATTTATGGTGGGGATGGCGTGCTGTTGACCTCAACTCGGGATGTTGTGAGTCGGTGGGCGGAATACTTCGAAGACCTCCTCAATCCTACTGGCACGTCTTCCACTGAGGAAGCGGAGCCTGGGGACTTTGGATCGGGCTCTCCAATCTCTGGTGCGGAGGTCGCCGAGGTGGTTAAAAAGCTCCGCGGTGGCAAGGCTCCGGGGGTGGATGAGATTCGTCCTGAGTTCCTTAGGGCTCTGGATGTTGTGGGGTTGTGTTGGCTTACGCGACTCTGCAATATCGCGTGGACATCGGGGGCAGTTCCCTTGGATTGGCAGACTGGGGTGGTGGTTCCCCTATTCAAAAAGGGGGACCGTAGGGTGTGTTCCAACTATAGAGGGATCACACTCTTAAGCCTCCCTGGTAAGGTCTATTCAGGGGTTCTGGAGAGGAGGGTCCGTCGGATAGTCGAACCTCGGATTCAGGAGGAGCAGTGTGGTTTTCGTCCTGGTCGTGGAACACTAGACCAGCTCTACACCCTCAACAGGGTCCTGGAGGGTGCGTGGGAGTTTGCCCAACCAGTTTACATGTGCTTTGTAGACTTGGAAAAGGCATTCGACCGCGTCCCTCGGGGGGTTCTGTGGCGGGTACTCCGGGAGTATGGGGTACCAGGCCCATTGATATGGGCTGTTAGGTCCCTGTACGACCGGTGTCAGAGCTTGGTCCGCATTGCCGGCAGTAAGTCAGGCTCGTTTCCGGTGAGAGTTGGACTCCGCCAAGGTTGCCCTTTGTCACCGATTCTGTTTATAACTTTTATGGACAGAATTTCTAGGCGCAGCCAAGGTGTTGAGAGGATCCGTTTTGGTGGCCTTAGAATCGCTTCTCTGTTTTTTGCAGATGATGTGGTCCTATTGGCTTCATCAGCTCGTGATCTACAGCTTTCACTGGAGCGGTTTGCAGCTGAATGCGATGCGGCCGGGATGAGGATCAGTTCCTCCAAATCCGAGGCCATGGTCTTGAGCCGGAAAAGGGTAGCGTGCCCTCTCCGGGTCGGGGAGGAGGTCCTGCCCCAAGTGGAGGAGTTTAAGTATCTCGGGATCTTGTTCACGAATGAGGGAAAACTGGAGCGTGAGATCGATAGGCGGATAGGTGCAGCGTCCGCAGTGAAGCGGGCGCTGTACCGGTCTGTCGTGGTGAAGAGAGAGCTGAGTCAAAAGGCAAAGCTCTCAATTTACCGATCGATCTACGTTCCCACCCTCATCTATGGTCATGAGCTTTGGGTTATGACCGAAAGAACAAGATCTCGGATACAAGCGGCTGAAATGAGTTTTCTCCGCAGGGTGGCTGGACTCTCCCTTAGAGATAGGGTGAGAAGCTCAGTCATCCGGGAGGGACTCGGAGTAGAGCCGCTGCTTCTCCACATCGAGAGGAGCCAGTTGAGGTGGCTCGGGCATCTGGTTAGGATGCCTCCTGGACGCCTCCCTGGTGAGGTGTTCCGGGCATGTCCCACCGGGAGGAGACCCAGAGGAAGACCCAGGATACGCTGGAGGGACTATGTTTCTCGGCTGGCCTGGGAACGCCTTGGGATTCCCCCAGAGGAGCTGCTCCAAGTGGCTGGGGAGAGGGAAGTCTGGGCCTCCCTACTTAGGCTGCTACCCCCGCGACCCGACCCCGGATAAGCGGAAGAAAATGGATGGATGGATGGACAACATACCTTTCCACTTCTACGCCGATGACTGTCAAATTTACTTCCCCCTAAGACAAAATGGTACATGCTCTATTCAACCTTTGCTCGACTGCCTGGCTGACATCAGGGACTGGATGGCTTTAAATTTCTTAAGTTTCAATGAAAAGAGACAGTAGTACCTGGAGACAGTAATTCACACATTTATTACATCTAGGCTTGATTACTGCAATTCACTCCTGTTTGGCATCAGTCAGGCCACCATTGCACGAGTACAACTGGTCCAGAACGCAGCAGCCCAATTTTTAACTAGTACACGCAAAAGTGAGCACATTACACCAGTCTTGGCCTCCCTGCACTGGCTACTTCATCTTCAAATCCAGTTCAAAATTCTCCTATGTCTACAAATCACTGAACAGTCTCGCCCGCGCCTATCTCTCTGATTTGATACACCCATATGTCCCACCACGTGCTTTGAGGTCAGAGGACCAGGTACTTTTAAGAGTTCCAGGGACTCGCCTTAAGAGCAGAGGTGACAGGGTGTTCTCTGTAGCAGGACCAAGACTCTGGAACGAGTTACCGCTGCTCGTCAGACAGGCCCCTCTCTCTCGGTTTTCAAATCCTGTCTGAGGTCTAAATGTCCGTTTTGGTATAATTTTGAATTTACCCTTTTCATCATAAAAACTATTTAACTTGCCTTATTTGGTATCATCTTTTTCAGCACAACCTCAGCTTCATGATTCTACAGTCTTTGTTTCATTTTGACAAAATGCATTATCACATTGGAGCAAAAATAACATAAAAAATGATATCCGTGTTAGTAAAATATTGATATGTTTACTATGAAATTCACAAAAATATTTAACAAACCATTTTGACCGCCTAAAATGAAAATTTCATTAGTTCATTAGTTCATCATCATTCATTAGTATACTTTAAGAAGTTGTGTACAAACTTAGTAAAAAACAAATTAGTATACATTATTTTACATCATAAACTGGGCAATTTCTTTTTTTACCACTACCGTATTTACACTATGTGTCAAAACAAGTATCTTCCTCACAAATTCTGTTTTTTTCCCCCTTTCATTCTGACAAACACACCACAAACCTACTACAAAACTCTGCACACACACTAATGCACACTAATACATCAAAAAAACAAATAAAACAGCTAAAGACTGACCTGTAAACAGTGCTGGGTTTCTTCTCCCCACCCCCCAAAACGCTGTCTGTGTTTCTCGATCAGGAGACAAGATGGAGGAAAAATGTTTCTGATTGGTTGTGAACAAATGTGTTGTGTTCATGGAAATCCGAAATAGGAGTTTCATTTTGAATTCATTTACTTTTTGGTAATAAATCACCAACTGATTGCTCTACACACGAGTGACATGCACCCAAAAATATGGTAACATTTATCTGTCATATTTCTGGTTGTATTTTGAAGTAAATACTGTTGTGTGAGCAGACACTAGGAACCAATGTGTTGGTACTGGGGCACTAGGGGACACATTAGGGGATGCACCGTTGGTTGTAGAGTGACGCTCGTGAGTTGTACATGTGTTGGTGTTCAAGAGTTAATAAAGCCTGACTAAGTATCTCCAAGTGCTGCCCGTCTGGATGGTGTCCACACTGAGGAGTAGACATAACATTACATGGTGTCAGAAGTGAAGAAGCCCGT
>JBBPBX010065336.1:4311-19978 GCA_038048925.1 Garcialebias charrua | reverse complement strand
TGCATATACATATAATGTACAGATAGACATATACATGTAAATATAACATGTTCAACTGAAGTTGTGTGTGTTTGTGTGTGTGACTGTTTTGTGGTTTTTAAGGACAGTGTTTTGTCAGGACAGCAATACGCTATACAGTAATCAGACAATCAGATAACAGCTCATTACTGTCCTGACAAAACACTGTCCTTAGAAACCACAAAACAGTCACACACACAAACACACACAATTTGAGTTGAACATGTTATATTTACATGCCTATTACACGTATATGTAAGTGCCTATTTACATGTATGTGTAAGTGCATATATACATGTATATGTAAGTGCATATATACATGTACTGTATATGCAAATGCATTTAAACATGTAAATGCATATATGTATATATACAAGAATATGCATATATGTACATATGCATAAACATATAGATGTATATATGCATAAACATATACATGTATATATATGCATATACATATAATGTACAGATAGACATATACATGTAAATATAACATGTTCAACTGAAGTTGTGTGTGTTTGTATGTGTGACTGTTTTGTGGTTTTTAAGGACAGTGTTTTGTCAGGACAGTAATGAGCTGTTATCTGATTGATTGTCTGATTGTTTATAGCGTCTGACTGTCCAAACAAACAACTGTCCATAAAAACCATAGTACACTCCTATACACACCTAATTGAACATTAAGGTTGATGAAACCACACGTAGCAAGTAATTCTGTTTAGGAACACAAGAACTAAAATGTACCTTGGTATTCGTGTTTAAAGGAAGTTGATCGTGCTTCTGGCTACCTGCGATCTCCTGACTCTGGACGTGTTCACATGACATCTGTAAGAGATCATTTATACTTATATTTAGAGGAAATTCTACATTTTGATGATAGCTGCTGTCACATGTAAACCAATAAACATTACATGATTGTTTGTTTTTGGCCCAAGTATCCATCTCACATAAAGGAAAGATAAATGGACAGAGTATTTACAAAACTCCTCTCATGATAGGTGGACTAAGATGAAATTAAAATTAGCTGAATGAAAGAAAACTATAAATTAAAAAACTGTGACTAATAATATTGAAGTCATACTTAACAATCCCTGCATTATTTATATAATTGATATCTATGTCATATACATACACACAAATATACATATATACATGTATATAAGCATATCATAAATGCATATTCATGTACTGTACAGTGTATATACATATATGCATATAAATGTATATATGCATATCAGATAGACATATACATGTAAATATAACATGTTCTACTAAAATTGTGTGTGTTTGTGTGTGTGACTGTTTTGTGGTTTTTAAGGACAGTGTTTTGTCAGGACAGCAATACGCTATACAGTAATCAGACAATCCGATAACAGCTCATTACTGTCCTGACAAAACACTGTCCTTAGAAACCACAAAACAGTCACACACACAAACACACACAATTTGAGTTGAACATGTTATATTTACATGCCTATTACACGTATATGTAAGTGCCTATTTACATGTATGTGTAAGTGCATATATACATGTATATGTAAGTGCATATATACATGTACTGTATATGCAAATGCATTTAAACATGTAAATGCATATATGTATATATACAAGAATATGCATATATGTACATATGCATAAACATATAGATGTATATATGCATAAACATATACATGTATATATATGCATATACATATAATGTACAGATAGACATATACATGTAAATATAACATGTTCAACTGAAGTTGTGTGTGTTTGTGTGTGTGACTGTTTTGTGGTTTTTAAGGACAGTGTTTTGTCAGGACAGCAATACGCTATACAGTAATCAGACAATCAGATAACAGCTCATTACTGTCCTGACAAAACACTGTCCTTAGAAACCACAAAACAGTCACACACACAAACATACACAATTTGAGTTGAACATGTTATATTTACATGCCTATTACATAGGCTGGATAGGCAGTATCTGCGTGTTATTGGGAGTATTATCTTCATGCTACTTTAATTCGGCATCACAAAGAGGTCTTTCATGTGAGAGACATCAGGGGATAGAGTGAAGGCCGGACAGAGCACTAAAAGCTAGGGAATGACATGATGATTAGAATGGAGGAGGATGTTTATCAGAAGCACTCTCTCACAAAGAGATGGTTGGAATGAACAGAGTGAGAGAAAAAAATGTCCTCCTGTGGGTTTCAAGTACTTGAAGATGTGGAGCCATGCTGCCCTCTAGTGGTAGGAGAAAAAAGCTCCAAGTAATGTCACTGATTTGATAATAATTTTAAATGTAGCTACTTTTAAATATAAACAGTAATGTAAATTTGTTGATAAGTAATCAGATTCAAGCAGTTTTGCTGCATTTGTCACAGAAGCATAAACATGAGTCCCAACCAGGGGCAAAGTGACCTAAATTCCTCCGACTACAGTTCCTCTAGTACACATATGTCAAAGTCAAGGCCCGCGGGCCAAATCCGGCCCGCAAATTAATTATCTATGGCCCCCTGGATGATATTTAATTACTATTAGAAACGGCCTGCAGGCCACAGCCGCCCGCTGGTGTTTTTCACGCACCAACACTACATTCCCCACAATGCAACGGTAGTAGGGATGGGGCCGATCCGATCCAGAGTCGTGCCTCATGAACACAGAGTAACAAGACCCGCCTCATGTCACATTCAGGAAATCCATTTCATAGTTTGCAGCCAGCTACAGCGTGCAGACTCACTGTGAGTAGTACTTTAGCAAACAGCTGGCAAACTTTTCATCGTAACATGTCTGCTGTGTGGAAGTATTTTACACTAAACACCGCAAGACAGCAACGTGCAGTGTCTGCAGAGCCATAGCGCCACATTAAACCGCGGTCAAGTTAGTTTTACGTTGGACATTCGAGCTCTGGGGCTTCAGCAGGACGTCACTCTCGCTGAACCGAAACAGGGAGACCGACCGCGGCCAGCTGCGTCCAGTCCAACCCGCTGTCTGACCGTCTCGTAGGAGGGACAGGCTGAGAGCGGCTGACCGAAATCAGAGCGCCTGCCCCGGACTGAACAAGAAAAACACACAGCTGAAGAAGCCACGGAGCTCAAATGTTCACCGAGAAGTTGCTAAAGCCCGAGATACACTCGAGCGTCCTCACGATACGCCTATACGCAGCGTACGTACGCTGTGGCAAAAGCGTAGCCCCGCGTAGCCCCTCAGGGCACGTACGCGCAAAAGTTTTTTTTTACTACGCATACGCGATGCGCGGTGTCTGAACATAAACTTCCCCGGCGCCGGACTGTTTTGTATGTTACACAAATTAAATAAATTCCCCTTCTTTATCGCTGATCGGGCCTTTTCTTTTGTTTTTTTGCCTAAAGTCAAGTAACCGCTTCTTCCTCCGTTCACTCGATGATTGAAATGAATGAATTCAGGTCCTACCTGGGTGCGGCGATGTTTTAAATATCCCTGGTGGGCTGTGTGCTGCAGGAAAAGCACTCCCTGTTATTATTTTTATTTCTGAGAGAACTTTTTACAACATATATAGTAGAAACACCGCATGAACACCGCCGCGGTCTTCAAGGCGCTACATGAGCTGGCTGTCAATCATTTCAGTAGGCGTGTCAGCAAGTAACCAATCAGCGAGCTCAGTTGAGTCCCCTCCGTGTGCAGCTGCTCATATTACAACAAGGAGAACGCGAGCGTATAGTTTCTGACATATGCTGAAGCATATCAGCAAAACACATGCGCACAAAATGCGCGCGTAGAGTGGCGTACCTGAGGATGCATGAGTGTATCTCGGGCTTCAACCTCATCGTAATTAATGACCAACAGTTGTCAGCTGTAGAAAATGAAGGATGTCGCAGCTTGATACTTGCAGCCAACAGTAAAAGCATATTAATTAAAAATCATAATAAAACTGTGTTAAAAAAACGAAACATAAAAAGCTACATTATAAAACAATGTAAAATGCTAAACGCAGGAACATGTCTGTGTTGGTTTATGCCAAGAACTTAGTAGATGTAAAGCTATTTAATATTTTATTTAATTCATTCATTTAAAAGAGACAAAAGAAAACAAATTCATCAAAAAGAAAACACTGAATGAAAAGAGTAGAGAAAGAAGAAAAAAAAATTTATATCACCCCCTTATAATAAACATTAAACCAGTCCCGCCCTTGGCTTGTAGCAAATTTGTTTTTTTGGCCCTCGGTGTATTTGACTTTGACACCCCTGCTCTAGTAAATACCCTCTGAGCTAAAAAGACCATTAAGATATTTTATGAAACTGGGAGGGGAAAAAATGCAGCAAAAACTTTTTCATCACCCACAGAAACCAGCAGGTTTTTTAATTAATCTTTGAACCCTGCTAATTTATCTGCTTAATTGGCATTCAATAAAGGAGGCAAAATGTGACGGGGTGAGTATATTGGGAGGGCGGGGGCGGTGAGGGTGTGAGTAGTGAGCCTGCGGGACGCTTGTCAAGGGGCAAACTGGAGGAATGAGCTCTCCATGTTCAGCCTGCAAAATGATTAATGCTCTTTTATTAATTATACCCTCACAGGCAACATAAAAAGAATCTCAATATATCATGACTATTCTGCTGGTGCAACTGAAATGGCTTGATCTGAGCTTCCGGCTATGCTGGTGGACTTACAAAGTAACATGCACTGTTTGTTAGCTCATGCAGGTCTGAATTTTTAAATAGTAATAATTTGTGTGCCTTTACTTTCACAACAAGTATCATCTTTATTGCTGTCCATAAGTAGCAGAAGATTTAATTTTAAACAGAAATCCAACTGACATGAAAAACTGAGATTTTTTACGGTGGCCCTGAGATTTAAACGAACAACATTCGCAAAAACGGAATCACATTTCAAAACGCGAAATTACTGAAAATTAAGCCAAACGGGAAGTGGTGAAGGAAAAAAACAACGAAATTAAATAAAATTAAAAATTAAAAATTGTAATATCTTTGTTTACATTTTGGTACATTTTGCTACTTCTCTGTTTCAAATAATGTTTCTTAAATTAAAATTTGATCTGTATAATATGCCAAATTGTTTGTGCAAATGTACTTATGTATATACTGTATGTGGACAGTAGATATCTGTCATTATGTAGACTGCTGAGACTATGAATAGGGTAGGCAAGTATAAGCCTTGGCTTCGGCCTATTCCTTTTTACAAAGGTAAATTATTGATTTACCATTTTATATCGTTTTCCCTTTTTTTGTAATGTTTTTAATTAACCAAAATAAAGTTGAGTTGAGTTGAAATGTTGACCTTAGGAAGTATGACAGAGGATTCTTCACATTTAGATGTATCATTTTGTAATTTGAGATTACAGTATCATTTGTTCTTTTGTTCATGTGTTTTATAAATAAAGTTTTAAAAAATCATAAAAAACATATAATAAAATAAAAAGTTTTCCCCGCCACTTCTAGTTTGGCCACTTCCGGTTTTCACCACTTTCAGTTTGGCCACTTCTAGTTTGGCTTAATTCAATTCTGTTTTTTCAAATGTCATTCACTTAAACCTCAGGGCCACCGTAGTTTTTGCCAAAATGCCGTGATTGTTGAACAATGCTGAATGTTTATCTTTCATTTAAAGCTCCCAATCAACAGGACAATATTCTTGGCTGCTCAATCATCTCAACTCAAGTAAGCAGGTGTTTCCCTCACTAAACAGTGGTCCCTAAACAAGCAATAAGTTAAGATGGCTGCACTTTAGGCATGGCGGCATCTCACCAGGGAAGATGCCAAGCATCTGTTGATTTCCGTGGATTGCAGTTCAGGCAGTCATTAACTGCAACAGTTAAGCAAGCATTTGTTTTTATATTTTAATTTCTATCTATAGACTGTGTTCCATCAACTATAAAAAGGGGCACAACTGTTTTCTAAAGTTTTTATTTTCCTATTTGTTCTGTAACGCAGAATTCAAAAATGTTTCACAGCAAGGTAAAGGTAGGTCACTATCCTTTTTTGACGACGTAAAAGCAACATAAAATAAATAAAAATACAACACCTGAGCAAAATCTTTAAAATCCTGTGGTAGCAATCATGTGGCTTCAAATTTAGCACAACCCAGAGCAGTAAAAGCTTTAAATCAGAGAGAAGAACAATTAATGGATACCATCAAATGCACTCGAGGCTGAAAATAGTATGAAGAGTCTGCCTTCAGGGAAATGTGGATCTGAGAAAAGTAAAAGTACAAAATGTTTTTTACTGTAGCTGTGACAAATCAATTCATTTGTCCACTACCCTCAAGTTTGATCCACGAGTGTGTAAGGGCACATGCCATTATTCTCCTGTGGGCTGGTTTTAATGTGCTGGCACAGAGTGGAACTGCTGAGGGATCACATAGGAGCTTATTACTGCAAGTGTTCATCCTGACAATGGCACACGGAGAGACACATAAAACCTCAAACAAGCCACAGCAGCACGGCAAAGTGACGCTCTTCTTTCACTAGTTCTGTGTTTCTGCTTGCATCTCCGCTCATACTCTTAAAACTATAATTCTCTGAAGTCCTGCAACTACTGCGGGAAACAAATCAGTTAGTCAAAAATAAAGAAGTAGGTCTTGCTGTTGCACTTTTTTAAATTTATTATTTGTTCAGTTGCTCCATTCTGCAGGGGCTGCCACAACGAGACAACTTGGACAAAATATTTGGCTATTGTTTTACACCAAAGCCCTTCATAATGTAACCTGAGCTCGAACCTGCAGCCTCAGGATTATTGGTTTGGCACATATTTAGGCTATAAAAACAAAATAATTTCTCATCTGGGTAATAAAACAGTGACTTGTCAACTGTACAAAAGACCCTAATTTAAAATATTGTTAATTTTAATTACATAAATGTATAAAATTATTGCAAATATCAAAATAGGTACAGTAGGCCCTTGCGACTTTGCGATTCAACTTTCGGGAACACGCTCTTTCGCAGTTTTTCACAGTAAGAGTGGACAGGACAATTGGCTGATTGATGGATGAGCCACACAAGCGGCATGGATTGTTCATTTAAAATAAATTATTTTAAACGATTTAGCAAAAAAAAAAAAAAATTTATGATTTAGCACCTGCGGCACCTTTGTGCAGCCCACAGGTGAAGGGCGAAGCTCCCTCTGCAACCTGTCATGATCTCCGCTCTGCCACCTGTGGCTGCCACGCCCACATTTCTGATCCATGCTGCAGAAGGAAGGGTTAACCCTTTGCTGTCCAATTGCATCTATCAACTTTTGTCTTCCACTTATAATTCAAAGTACGCCACAAGATAAAATTGTCATGATCACAAAATTTGTTAAAAGTTATTTTTTATCATTTTAGAACTTCTATGTTCAGTTGTTACTGTGCAATTGATCAAGAAATATATTTCTGCTCCGTGCTGCATCATCTGCGTGAAGGGTTAACCCTTTGCTGTCCTGCTGCGCTTCTCTTCTCTACATTTTAAATTTAAATACTGTAATATTTTAAATAAACATGGATTGTTTATTTAACATATTACAATATTTAAATTTAAATTATTTACACAGAAGGTGGGAGATTGGGAGTGAAACTTGAATTTAAGATTACTGTATCCCTACTTCACGGTTTTTCACTTATCTCGGGGGGCGTGGTCCCCTAAACCCTGTGATAAACGAGGAACTACTTATTGATTTCACCTTACAAAACACCACAAGTCAGTGTTTTATACTGATCATATTTTTTTAAAGAATTTATTTTTAGATTAAATTGTGACATCAGGATTTAAAATACGTAAAACTTTGCAATGTAATGAATTTTGAAGTAGGTATTTTGGAATTAACTGTACTAAGTCTCATTAGTAAGATAAAATAAAATAAAATAAAAAACATTTTACCAGCAGACATACTACTGCAAACTGTGACGAGTTTTTGAAACCAATCTGCACTTATCTTGCTAACTCCTGTACCAAAGATTAAAACCATTCTAGACACTCACAAAAAACAGCACTAAAAGTAGGGGTATAAAAATACATCGATTTAAATCGATATATCGATTAAATGATTCAATTATATTGTGGCAAAACTAAAATATCGATTCATACCGCCATTTTTAACATAAGCTTTTATTTTGAAATTCCCAAGGGACGTCTGTGTCATCATTTCTGTGTGCGGCTGCCCTGCGGCCACATCAGTAACATGGCAGATGAGGAAGAAAACACAGATAATGAAATTCACTCTCCTGCTGGATTTAAATCAATACTGTGGAAATATTTTGGATTCCAACAGAAGGACGGCTCAACAGAGAGAACTCATGTCGTTTGAAACAAGTCAAAGTCAAAGTCAAAGTCAACTTTATTGTCAAAACTGCAATATGTACAGGACATACACAGGATTGAAATTGCATTTCTCTCTGTCCCTCGGTGCAACAGTAAACATTTAAACACTAAAACACTAAAACATTTAATAAACATAAGCATAAAATGAAATAATAAAAGTGTAATACTGTCCTGAGTTTTTGCATAGTAGTTTTTGCATAGTAGTAGTATGAAAGTATGAAAAGTTACACCAACACTAAAACACTAAACATTTAATAAACATAAGCATAAAATGAAATAACAAAAGTGTAATACTGTCCTGAGTTTTTTGCATAGTAGTATAAAAGTGTAAAAAGTATATCTATAAAATAAAATGAAAGTTCTGGCATTGACATTTGTAATAGAGTGACAAAGCAGCATATGAAGTTTATGTACACAGTATATGTATGAGGTAGTTGATATTGGTATAGAGGTAAAGTGGCATATGCAATAAGGCTAAAAAATATATATATCAGCAGTAGTGTAGATATAAAAAGTAGTGTAAATGTAAACAGTAGTAATAAATGTAAACAGTAGTATTGAATGAAAACAGTAGTAATAAATGTAAACAGTGAATGTAAACAGTAGTATGACTATAGGCAGTAATGTAATGCAAACATTAGTGCGAATATAAGAAGTAGTGCAAACTGAATGAGCACATGACCGTGAGTTGAGTGAATAACCCGTTTTGATGACACAGAGTCCAGTGTTAAAATCTTTGTGTTGTGTGGTGGTGTGTGAAAGTTTTTTGTGATTAAGGCAGTACAAGTGGGAGGGAGGGCAGAGCAGGCAGAGAGTTTAGCATCCTGACTGCCTGATGAACAGAGCTGTCATTTAGTCTGCTGGTTCGAGCCTGGAGACTCCTCAGTCTCCTCCCTGATGGCAGCAGTCTGAAGCAGCTGTGTAGTGGGTGTGTGGGATCACCTGCCATGCAGAGGGCTTTCCGAGTGAGGCGGTTGCTGTGTAAGTCCTGTAGTGAGGGGAAGGAGGTGCCGACAATCTTCTCAGCTGCTCTCACGATGCGCTGGAGGCTCTTGCGGCAGGATGCAGTACATGCACCAAACCACACAGTGATGCAGCTGGTCAGGACACTTTCTATGGCGCCCCTGTAGAAGGTGCACATGATGGGGGTTGGAGCTCCAGCCTTTTCAGCTTGCGGAGAAAGTAGAGGCGCTGGTGAGCCTTCTTGGCCAGTGATGCAGTGTTCCTGCTCCAGGACAGGTCCTCTGAGACGTGCACTCCCAGGAACTTGGTGCTGTCCACTCTCTCCACTGCGGTGCTGTTGATGGTCAGAGGGGCATGTTGGGCATCCCTCTTCCTGAAGTCCACAACAATCTCCTTTGTCTTCTCCACGTTGAGAGTGAGATTGTTGTGTCCGCACCACAAGGCCAGGCGGCTCACCTCGTTCCTGTAGTCCGTCTCATCGTTGTTGCTGATGAGACCCACCACTGTTGTGTCGTCCGCAAACTTGATGAAGTGGTTGGAGCTGTATGATGGTGTGCAGTCGTGTGTTAGCAGGGTGAATAGAAGGGGGCTCAGCACACATCCTTGTGGGGCTCCTGTATTCAATGTGATGGTGCTGGATGTGTTATTCCCGACCCGTACTGCCTGTGGTCTCCCGGTCAGGAAGTCTAGCAGCCAGTTACACATTGAGGTGTTCAGCCCCAGACTGTCCAGTTTAAGGATGAGCTGTTGGGGGATGATGGTGTTGAATGCCGAGCTGAAGTCGATGAACAGCATTCTAACATAAGAGTCTTTCGTGTCCAGATGTGTGAGATCTGTGTCGAGGGCAGAGGAGATGGCATCGTCGGTTGAGCGATTAGGCCGATATGCAAATTGTTTATACTGTTTTAAAACAGCCTCTGTTTTACACAACGTGGTGGGTTGCCAGTGTGGCTTGTTTTGAGCTTGTTTTGATAAAGCTGTGTGCTTGTTTCTATCGTGATATCTGGCAACATTGCACACAACATGCACTATTATGTGTGTCACACACATTTGTTTTCCACGGGCAAATGGCACTTTTTTTTTCACGCCTCAAGCAAGTCAAGCATGCAACTTGTACTTGTACTGACAAAGTATTTGTTTGTAATCTTTCTCAAACTTTCCATCAGTTAACCCTGTGGCCTGACTGCAAGCTATCAATCACTGTGACCTGCACGTGTCCAACTGAAAGGTTGTTAGTGTAACTTAAACAACGCACACGTCTTGGTTCATGAAGAAATAACTTGGTGATGCTCACACATGATCTTTTCAATAAACCTTTTTTAGTTTATCAGTAAGAGCCTAAAAATACATGCGACCTATTTAAATGTGCTATCTGTTCTAGATTTTATTCAACAAAAAAAATACCTGGTTCATTTTCCCACCAGAGCACAATATATTGCTGCATCATCTTTTCTTGCATTTTCAGGAAGCAAAGTCAAACTCTTACCTCTGGTAAGTGCAATGTTTACTTCTGTTTGGCTTGTACCTAATTTAATAACAGGAAATGAAAAGCCAGTGTTGATTTCTGACTCAACAATAAATCATCTGACAGATGAAGAGAAAGACCCCGATGATCTTATTACAATGCAATGCTTGGTTGAGTTGGTTCTGACAGCCATGGTGCTAAAACTGCTCATAAACACTACATGATCCAGTTTGATGGAGGTTGCTCCAGATCATGGTGGCCACTTCTCGCTCCTATAAGACCTAAATGATCAGCTGCAGCCATCACCGTGCTGAACAATACAAAGAGGCTCATATTCCTAAACAAGGACATGCTGTTGAGAGGATGGTTGTTCAGTGACGCAGCAAAGGTCATCGAATTCTGATGGTTTGATCGAATCTAGCAAATATATTATGATTTGCAATATCATGGCTTCAAAACAAACATTTTAAAATGCATCGCAGGATATCACTGATTTTATATTAAACAAAAATTATTACAGCTTCTAAAATAATTACATATTGCTTCAATGCCACAACTGTGTAAAATGATAGATGTTAACAATTCACAGCTTTAATATTTCTTTAAAATGCATTTAGTCAATATGAATACATGGTTTCAAAGCACAGGTACACACAAGCGTAAGAAAGTTACATTCAGTTAACAATCAACAATCAGCTTAACTTGGAAAGCCACAAACAAACAATGAACAAAAATGTAGTTTAAGCATAAACAAATTTAGATATATTACTAAAATAAAAGCATTTCTTGTGCAGAGCATAGTGCTCTTTTTTTACTAAGCAATGTTGAACGCTTCAGAAGATAATGCTAGCTAGTTAAATTGTCAAGTTTAGCCTCTGAAGGCTGTGAAATCATGGGTAAATACAAGCTCGGTCCACATAAGGACCTCTTTAAAAACCCATTTTCTGCTGTTTGCACATCCTGTCACAGTGTTTGGTGAGAAATCAAATATTCTTTTAACAAGCACTTTCTACAGGGGCGATGTTTTAAAACTGTTTCTGGTGGACTCGTGGACAGGAGCGTTAAAAAAAACGAGATAGCAGCATGTTCTGTTCATGTCCATCATCACGTCGGGCCTTAAAAACAAACAAATGTGGAGTTACTTTGTGCCAGGATCTTCTGTGTCTGTCTCGTTCCATCCAGAACATTTCTTATTAAACTTTTATTGTTTTCTGAAAGAGGAACACTGTAAATGGCGTGTGAACCCACCATATATCATTTAGGAGTGAAAGAGTTATGTGCCTCTGAGTCACTTTTCTGAATGTCTGCTAAATTGATGTCATCCCTTTTCACTTCTGATTGGCTGATGGGGCTTCAAAAAGAAACACGCCCCACCTGCCACAGGTGAGAGGTGTCGGTCTGATGTTTGGTGGTTGCCAATTCTGCTCTCTATATCTAAAAGCTTGCTCCCGCTCCTTGCCTTATAGACCCCGGCCTGCCCTGCACATTGTCAATTATTGATTGGTAGCTGGGTCTGTGAGTAAGTGGCTGTTCTGTTTTCCAGGTTTTTGGTTGTAGAGTTAGTTTCCTGGATTATAAAGAGAAGGGAGAGGCCTGAATCTGATGATCTGCTGGCCGGTCCAAGGCTTCTTCCTGTTTGTTTGGGTGGCTGTGGCTGAGGGGTTAGCACATTCGTCCTCCAATGCAAGAGTTGGGGGTTCTATTCCACCAGCAGTCACATGCTGAAGTGTCCTTGGGCAAGACATTGAACCCCTCATCTAATGTGTGTCCCATCGGTGTATGAATGTGATAAAAAAGCTCTCTTTAGAATGATTTGTTCAATTAGCTTTGTATAGATCAGGGGTGCTCATTACGTAGATCGCGATCTACTGATAGATCTCTAAGGTAGTACAGGTAGATCGCAGCATGACATAAAAAAATAATAATTGTCTGTTCAGTGCCCTGAGATTACTTCTTTTGTGAATTGACGCTATATAAATAAACTGAATTGAATCTTAGAACATACTGTATTTACTCAGCAAACACAACAGTTTAGGTCAAAATACTATAATTTTAAAGCCACAGTGCTGTACTATAGTTCATAATTTCTTATCTGGCAACCCGACTGACATGAAAACTACAGCATTTTTCATGTAAACCAGCTTATTTTTTGTTTATTACCCCCAATAAACATTGAAAAATCACTAATGTTTCCACAGGTTGTTTTCGTGTAAACGGGGCCTTATACTGTAGTAGGTAGATCACTTTGACTTGATCATTTCAAAAATAGCTTGCATGCTGAAAAAATCTGAACACCCCTGGTATAGATCTGGAGAGTGCAGTATGAATGGGTAAATGAGGGCACAGATTGTACTTTGTAGTGTAAAGTGCTATGAATATCTTGATTAGATAGAAAGGTGCTATACAAGTACAGTCCATTTATCCATTTTAGCTGAGGCTTCCACCTCTGTCTGTCTAGATGCTTGTGTTTAATATTATTACAAGTTTTTTTTAACATTACAATAGTCTAGACCATAAGTTCAGTGTCCTGTGAGTCACTCCTGGACCATAATAGTGCCAATAAAAACATTTTGTGAAAATCTTAAGCTAACGTAAGCATGTTGTTCTCTGAACCAACTTCCAGTTTCTATCTGTGAGGCTGGTCCAGTTTTGACTGAGACTTTCATTTTTGGTAAATTCTATAATTAGGGTTGGCTTGTTATTTTGCCTTAAGCTTAGATTACTGGAGGACAAATTGACCTAATTTCCTTTAACTATTTTGTTAAAATTGAATAGTTTTTATCTGATGATACTATTTCTATCTTAACATGTGATTCCTGACCTGCCATTGTGTATCTGTTCCTCTCAAACTCAGCTGGTTGAAGCAGAGAGCCATTTATCCTGAGCCTGGTTCTGCTAAAAGTTTCTTCCTCACGAGGGAGTTTTTCCTTACCACTGTCGCCTTCATGCTTGCTCAAGATGAGAGTCTGTGATGGAGTTAAACTCAAAGCAGTCTGCTCCTCAAATAAATAATGTAAAATTGGTTTTTTATATATGAATATTTCTGTTCGGTGCCCTGAGATGATGTTTGCTGTGACTTGGCGCTGAAATAAACCGAAGTGAAAATGAAATTGTAATTTCATACGACAATGTGGACGTTGAACTGGTGGTGCAGAATGGGCGTCGCAGCAGTTTTGTTCAAATGGTATAAATATAGCTTGTAATAGTTCAAATAAAATAAAACGTTACTTTATGCCATTTAAGCCCAAAGAAAACCTTGTACCAATTCTGGCATTTCATTAAAATGAGCATAAACTGAAGGAATAGTATTACAGAAAAACTGAAAAACGCATTAAACCTAAAAAAAACCAACCCATGCAAAGCAACAGAAAATATTAACATGCAAACTTATGTTAAACAAATCGTTTTTTTCATTCAACCTTTATTTAGTCAGGTAAATCTTATTGAGCCTCGAGGGCTCATTTACGAAGGCGACCTGCTACAAACTAAAGAATGATGAACATCAATGATACAAATACATTAAACAGTAAACAAAAGAAAAGAAAAAGTAGCAAAAACATTATAAGGTAGATGTACAAAAAAAAAAACATCTTCTACATCTTCTGTTTTGAACATCTTCTACAGAAACCAAAAGTTGGCTCAAAACAATAAGGCAGTTCTTCAGACGTGTGCGAGCTGACATCTACATTTCAACATGAGCTCTTGGCCTTTCTGTCTTCTGCCTTTGTTTGTGGGCACAACTTTGATTTGACATTCCAGAAGAGTGTCCTTCATCAGTCCTGCTCAATGTGGAGATCTACTTCCACTTCATTCTATAGAAAATCTATCAAGACGTTGCACCTTTGAAGTCCACCAGATAGTGAATGATCAAAACACACGAGTTCTTGCTCATCAGGAACCCACCGACTGCTTCGCTGCAGATGCTCATTAAACCCAGAGGTTGTGAAAATGAGCTCTGAGGGAGACGACCTTATGCCCCCCCCCCCTTCTTGCCTGGTGCTGTTGCGGAGAAATGAGAAGGGAAGAAAACTCGGAAAGGCTGAAAGAGGGTCTGCTGACAAACCTCATCAAAGACAACTGATCTCCATGGGCGAAGCAAACACTCCCCCTCGAGATAATTGACTTCATGTGGAAAGCAGACTTCGTTTGGTGGAGTTAGCTTCACAAAAGCAGTCCCTCCTGAAAGGTAGGAGAAGCTGGCAGCTCTTCAGTCAATAAATCAGGCCGTCAAACACTCAATCAGTGAATCAAATGATGCCACACAAAAGCTCCAATGAATGGGAACAAACACAGACGCCGCAACATCTACGGTCCATTACGACAACACCCCGGTCATTAGATGATAAATTGAAGTCGCCTTGGTGTGTGCTGAGATGTTCTGCTCCTCCGTGTCTTTGTGCTAATACTGATGACATCTTTCATAAATCACATCATTTTTTTTATTTTCAGAACCGAGGGAGGCCATCAAAAGCAACGAGTCACCAAGGAGCACCACCGTCAGAAAGAAGGCAGTTTAGGTGACGGTTAAATGTATTTCGTTTCTCATTGCCATAAAAATGAAACTGCCTGAATAAGTTCTTATAGAATAAAAAAGGTAAAATTAAATAAAAAATTACTTTTTGCGTAATATATAACTTTTTGTTTATTAGAAGAAAAAAAAAAAACACTTTGCAAATGCCAAAAAGGAAAGACTCACTGTGTAACAAGTCTTTAATATATTTACTGAAAATCCCTAATAATGAAAAGTTTCTACACATGTGTTGAAGTATTTGATATTATTATTATCAGTGTAATGTGTATTATTTGCACTCATCTTGATCGATAACTCTCCTGTGGGAACGTTCTCCAATTAGGGATGGGGCAGATCCGATCCAGTATCGGTATCGGTATCCGATACCAGCATAATTTAAGTATCGGATATCGGATCCAACCTGCCAATATTTCCGATACAG
>JBBPBX010065335.1:0-19979 GCA_038048925.1 Garcialebias charrua | reverse complement strand
TTTTTTGATAATTATGTAAGGTACTGTGTTAGGATAGGCTAAGTGCTTGGTAAAATACAGTACTGTACGTATAAGGTGAAGTATTTACGTATGATCCGACTTACGTCGAAATTCGCTTTACGCCGCCGCGCAGGAACGGAACTCCGTCGTAAGTTGGGGACTACCTGTATTAGTCGCAGGACTTGCAAATTTATCCAAAACGGTGCAACTTATACAACAAAAAATACGGTATTTTGGCAGCTCCTCCTCGACGTTACACTTCAACATAAATCAAAACACAAAAACGTTGGAAAAGTGTAAAACTACTTGTTTGTCATTTTGATCCTAAAATGTTGTTTAGCGTTTTATGTGGCACAAGTTGTGCCACATAAAACGCTAATAACGTTAATGAATTATAAAGAAGGACACAAAAATAGGTCAATGAAAGGCCCAGCGCTCCTTCAAGGAACGCCTTTCATGTTCGAAACTCTTGGGTTAAGCTCGTCTTCAGCTGAGACGGGGCGGAGTTGTAGCTGTTTTAGTCTAACCGTGTAAACCTGCTAGCACTTTCTGTGTTCGTTGAGGTTGATTAGTCCTGGCGGCCATCTTGGATGGAGCTGACTCACTGCAAACGCTGGTCGGTTAGACGCACAACAGATGACGACTTTCTGAGAATTTCATGGAAAACTTTCTTGCTTCGTGGGATCTTTGCTGCAACGACATGAGCGCAAACATAATTTCCTTTTTGCCTTCAGTGACAGATGATGATAAACGCTGACCACACGATAAGATAATATTGGTGATGAGCCGATTCACCAAGAAAACGACCCCTGCTCCGTTTCTTAGATGATGACATCAGAGCGGATGGTTTGGACCAGGGGTCTGCAACCTTTATGATCAAAAGAGCCATTTTTACACCGCCAGTAACTACATTAAACATGTCCAGAGCTGCAATAACCTGTGGTCCATGGGCCACTTTAGGTTTGTTGGAGGAGACTTTTGTGGTCAGGTGACATTATAAAGCCAAAATACAGGATCTAATGATTTTTAACATTTCTAGTTTTTATTTTTATAATTAAATAATTAGATAAACTATGAACTATGCAGACCTATGTGATTTTTTTTAATGTAGAAAAATAATTACCGTATTTTTCGGACTATAAGGTGCACTTAAAATCTTTTAATTTTCTCAAAAAATGGACAGTGCGCCTCATAATCAGGCGCACCTTATGCATTAATTCTGGTTGTGCTTACTGACCTCGAACCGATCTTATGTGGTACACGGCACTCAAAAATTTGTCAAAATTAACTTTTTTCACTTAATGTGCCTTATAGTCCGAAACATACGCTATGTATAGAAAATACAGTAAAGCAAAACGCTGAAGAGTATTTGCAAAAGGAATGACAGGAAAACAGCTAAAACTAGTACTTTTTGTTGTTGTTGTTTGTATAGCAACCAGTAAAATTCAGTTTTTATGATACTTTTCAGGGGCGTAGGCAAGGGGGGTTCGGACGAACCGCCCACTTTGCCTATGGAGTCCCATCTAGGGATTTTATGAGGGGCGGTTCGTTTAAAGGAGAAGTTGACCAGGATGAAGTAACACGCCTCAGTAGCTCAGTGGAAACGCGTTGGGTTGCCGTTCCAAACCTTATGGGTTCAATTCCCACATGGTACAACGTTTTTTTTTTTATTCATTCCAGATTAAAAAAACAAGAAAACTATTTACAAAACAACAAGAAATAAAACAATACATGAAATGAAAGGAAGCAGAAGAAGAAAATAATCTTTTTATATCTGCCCCTTCTCAAACAATTTTTTTTCCCCAAACACTCGATTCAAACAACTTATTTTACGTTTATCTTTTATTGGATAAAAAAAGTAGAATGTGTTAACAGGCATATTAACTCCTTTTTTTAATCCAATAAAAGACAAACGTAAAATAAGTTGTTTGAATCGAGTGTTTGAAAAAAAAATTGTTTGAGAAGGGGGAGATGTAATAAGATTATTTTCTTATTCTGCTTCCTTTCATTTCATGTATCGGTCTTTTGCAGACACGTGACATTTTGCACTCCCGGTCGCCATATTGTATGGATACCGGTTCATTTAAACAGAGGAAGTCCATGCCTTAGCTGCTACCTCGTAAGGATCAATGTTGTTAATTGAAGCTAACTTCACCATGTAACGTTCTCTGGCTTCAAGGTTGAGTTTCTCTCTATAAGGCTTCTGCTCATTTTTATATTTAGTTTGCATTTTGCTGATGTTATTGTTCTGTATCGCACTGTGTTTAACATGGACTTCCTCTGTTTAAATGAACCGGTATACACCCAACATGGCGACCGTAAGTGCAAAAAGACATGAGCCGTGACGTCACGTGCAAAAGACCGATAGTTTTATTTCTTGTTGTTTTGTAAATAGTTTTCTTGTGTTTTTTAAATCTGGAATGAATAAAAAAATAAAATAAAAAAATAAAAAAAAAACATTGTACCACTGGGAACCCATAAGGTTTGGAACGGCAACCAAACGCGTTTCCACTGAGCTACTGAGGCGTGTTTATCTTACAAGGTCCACATTTACCGGTACTTTAAACGAACCGCCCCTCATAAAATTCTGGCTACGCCCATGCTTTTGTTCAAAGCTTGAAAGAGCCGCTGCAGAGGGACCAAGAGCCACATGTGGCTCCAGAGCCGCAGGTTGCAGACCCCTGTCCTAGACCTATACTGTACACTAAAATAAAGGCATTTGCTTTATTGCATCATGCACATTGACGCTAACAATAAACGTCCACATGCCGGTGCAGCTTTAAAGGCTCATGACACTTTATTATTATTATTATTATCTTCTTACCTCATCTCCCCATTTCAGCACATCTTTCTGGCGCTCCTTGACCTTATTGTAGATGTTGACGAACTGGATGATGCCGTGCTTTCGGATGTGGTCGGCATATTTCTTGGTTTCTTCCCAGTTCAGTGGAGATCCCTGTGACAGCAGCCCCATCGCACCGCAGACTTTTAAGTTTTACCGCCGCCGGCTGCTGCTGTTAAGATGCAAAATAATGCGCCACGGGGTTAGCTACCGAGCTAGTTCGTCCAGCTCGCAGGAAACTAGCATAAAGTCCCGATCCAACGAACTGGGCAGAGTTTAGGCTCTGTGGGATGTAGTCCCTCGGTGCTGTCGGCGTCCTCGGTTGGTACCGTTAGCTGACAGGCCTCTGCTCACTTGCTTATGTCTTGCTAGCTTGGTAACCCTCAGCCACCCGGTGCCCTCGGTTCGGTTAACAGACACAGACCGAAGCAGAGAATAATACTGCCCCGTGGAGCACTGACAACAAAGTGAGCCCGCGTTTGTTGAAGCCGCCAAGCCAGCCCGTTGCTCGTCACAGACGGAGCGCTGTGTTGTACCGTGAACTCATCTCCTAGTTCTGAACCCACGTGACTATTCCGGGAGGAGCCTAATGACGTCACTATGACTATGCGTTTATCGGTGCTCCGCTCCGCCCCGCCGAGCGAAATCTCAATGAGACGTTCATGTTCACCGGTAAAGTGGGAAAACGAGAGAAAATCGTAACAAGTTCTCTTTTATATAACATAAATACTGTAATGGGATTTTTTTTTGTTTGTTGCTTTTTTGTTTTTTCAGTCCAAGTTTTTGTAGTCTACTGTGACTGGGATTTTTTTAAAGTTTGCCATATAGCTGTGCCTGTCTGTTAGCAAAATATCTCATTAACCATTCATTCATTCAACCTTTATTTAGTCAGGTTAATCTCATTGAGCCTCGAGGACTCATTTACAAGAGATACCTGGTTACAAACTAGAGAATGATGACAACAGCAACAGTAGATTCCTTGAACAATCAACAATAGACAAACATAAGAGAGAAATATAGTTTTTTTTAACAAGTTAAAACAAAGATATCAAAGTAGCAAAACAGACAGATTATAAGGTAGATGTAGAAAATAAAAAACAGGAACATGTCTGCATTGGTTTTTGCCATGGGATGGATGTTAATGAAACTCAGAAATCACTGGGTAAACATCTACAAGTGATTAACCTTTGAAATAACCCAGTTCACAATGGCCTCTGCAGCTAACTGACTACGGTATATATTCATCACAAAAATGTATTTACCTCTGTCAATGTTAGATATTCGTCTTAATGTTGGTGTGGTAGTAGCTGAGCAGAATCCTCAGCACATACTTTAAGCTCTACCAGATCATGCAAAATCATCATGCGAAGCTCTTAGCTTAAAATTACAACATAAATGGCAGGAAATATGCATTCCTTCGAGGAAGATTAGGCCTTTGTTTGCAAAATATCCACTTAATCTCTTACAGATTAATTTAATCTTTGCAGAGTAAAAGTAAATGAGTCATGTTTATGAGTAGAGTGTGAGAGGTGACTTATCACATTTCATCACTGTTGTTAAAAAAAATGTGGTGGATGTAATAATGACACAGCATTTGACCTTTTTGAAAGGGTGTGTTGTACATTCATGGATCAAAAGAATGAGGCGCTGGTGTATGAACTGCATTTAAATATGTCTACAAAGAAAATCCTGTGAGTCACTAGTGATTCAGCAATAAATCTGACTTCAATGAATCTTGTCTGAAATTGTACATTTGAGTCCAGGGGCAAGGAAAGGGCTACATCACAGCCTTTTGGTAGTTGCAGGCAGTTTGCAAATTTAAAAAAAATACTGTATGTATATATAAATATTGTAATTATATTATACATATAATTAGATATATAATATAAAATTAATAATATATAATATAGAATATATAATATAGTTTGTATTTTTTATTATTTATTTATTTTCTACCAAAAACACACATGCAAAGGACAATGATAACAAAGTTGATTATGTCAAGTCTCTAAACTAAAGGGTTGACAACCAAAGACAAGACAAAAGTAATTGAGAAAAATCTACAGTATCATGAACCTAATTTTAGATTTGTCATAAGAATTTTGCCTGGTTGTTTAATTAATTACTTTATATTTCTCATACTGTGTCACTGTCTGCAGCCAAGCAGTTCAATCTGCTCTAAAACCTATGAGGATGTTGTATTTGCAACCAAAAAAAACTAATGAAGTGGCACCATTGTAAAATACAGGAGAAATATGATTTCTTAAGCTTCGAAAATAAAAATAAAACATCTTGTTTAAAATTGACTTTTAAATGCATTAAGGCTCTTGTCTCATGAGCAGAATGATTTTACAAGTCAGTATAGCACAGGAGTTGCAACAAGTGGTGCAGTTGATGGAGAACCTATAAAATACAAAACATAACTTGGTCAATGTTCTTTAAAGGTCCTCACATTTGGAACAGTTTACCACCAGAATAAAAATGTTAACAGATCGTAGAGTTTGTAATTTCCAGGTGAAACAATGGCTGAAACAAAAAATATGTGAACACTGAGGAGCAGGCATGAAGGGATGGTTTAATTCTAATTTAATTTGAATCCTATTTTAGCTGTTTATTTAAAAAAAAAAAAAAAGTCCAACCAAAGACTGGGTTCACAAATTAGCCTGTGACTAGAAATTCGTACAAAACAACGGTTGCTTTGTTTTTATCATGTAACATTGTTCATTGTGCTGTCCTTGATCAAATAAACTTGAATGAATGACTTTAGATATTTCCAACAAGGTCAAGTCAGGTCCTCTAGACGGATTATTCTTTGTTGAAACATTTTGTCTTTTATCCAAAAGACTTCTTTAGTCTGAGGCGCTGCAACAAACTCAGTGTTATAAATAGCACCTTCTCGTAGTGGATCAACCAGTTTGTTAGTGACAGACAAAACTAGCTGTTCACATGGAGAACCATTTGATGTGTACCACAAACCCACAGACCACTATTGACTCCCATCACCCTCTGCAGCACAAGAAGTCATCCGGACTCTGTATCGCAGAGCGGACACTAGCGTCCCAAAGGAGAAATCCCACACATTCTCATTTTGGGGATACTCAAGCACCCCTAAATTTTATCTCAGCACCCCTGAAAAACAACAACAACAAAAAAAACATAATTACGATTTTGTAAGGAAGCTCAGTTCTCAAACATTAGATTAATCAAAATATCATGAAATGGATCTATGGATCATGAAAGATCCCACTCACCCAGCACACACACTTTTCGCCCCACTCCCCTCAAGAAGGAGGTTGAGGAGCATTAAGTGTAGAACCACTAGACTGAGGAACAGCTTCTACCCTGAGGCTGTTAGACTCATGAATAAATAACCAGAATAATTCACTGCAAAATATCACATCATGTTGCTGCTGATCTGTTTCATGTTACTGTGTTCATTCGTGCCCATCTGCTCTATACAGACTCCCTCTCGGTTTTCAAATCCCGGTTAAAAACTCACTACTACTCCATCGCTTTCAATGCCAGCTGATGTGTACTGGATCGTTTGATTTATGATCTGCAATGTTTTTATGTTTTTCATGTTGTACTTCATTGTATGTGTTGCGTGTTTGTTTGTCCAGCACTTTGGTGTGGACTTGTTCCTGTTTAAAGTGCTTTATAAATAAAATGGTATGGTATGGTATGGTATGTTCGTGCTGCTGTTTGGAGTAATGTTTTCTATGATATTAGTGCTTAGTGTATTTTTAGTTGATGTTTTCATTAGTTCATATCTTAGATGTTATTACTGTTCTTCTCTTACATTTTGTTGTTGGATGTAACTGGGACCCTGTGTACATAATCTCGTTTCATCACATACCACATGTGGTGCAAATGACAATAAAGATTCTCTGACTCTGAATATTAAATACATTTGGAATAAATGATGACACATATGGGGCCAGTAAAATCTATGATGTTTTTGCACAAGTCGGATCCTCAACGCCACTTGTCAGTTAATCCTCATCAGCAAATGACCAGTCACCGTTCTCAATTTGTCCTGAAGTGAAACGCCCTTACCTGCAAGAACTGGAGGGGTAGGGCAGGGGATTTTAGGATGCCTGAGAAAAGCGGAGCGTGCTCTATTCACACAAGGAGAGCTGTTGGTCAGGCTACTTCTCGTTATGTTATGTTTATTTATTTGTCATATGCAGGTTAACACAAGGTCGACCGTGCAATGAAATGTTCAGGATGAGAAGAACTGATTTGACTCGTGTAGTGGACCTAATCATGGTCGACTGAGTGTTTTGAACTGTTCGGTGATGCTTTTTACTGACCCTCTCAGTAAACAGACATTTAACACAATTTATTTCATTAGTTTGAATCAAAGGACAGATTCACTCACAAAGAGACTATTTCTACTCTTTTAATTTTGGTTGATTCAAGTATAATCAAAGTATAACCTTGTGTTATTCATGTGAACAGTGTTATGTTTCAATATGTTGAATGATCATTGTCATCCTTTTATAGGCTGGTATTCTTAATATGTGCACACATGAATCAGAATGCTGCCTAAAGTTGAAATTTATGTCAAGTTGAGCTTTTCAGATTTGTTTTAGAAATGTTAAGACGCTAGTCCAAGTATCTTGTAAATGGCTCCTCGATTCTTCTCATTTCCAGACACTTTCCCTAAAATAATCCTCTTTGTTTTCTAAACAAACTCTCTGTTGACCTCGAAGTCTAAGCGTCACGTTATCACTCTCTTCTCCTGGCCCACGACCAATGAGAAGACTGTTTTCCTGATCTCAACACTTCAGTAAAAGTGTTTTCGCTTCCTTAAACGCTTCAGAGTTGGAACAGCGAGACCTGACAGCTCTCTGTCTTTATAGCTGAATAGGTTCAGTCACAAGTCAAAGACTGGCTTATCAGCTGGGACTTATGAATGCCTCCATAAGTTCACAGAGCAAAAGCTCCCTAGTTCTTAATGAACTTTCTTGAGGAATGCTTTATTTTGAAACTAATCAGGACGTGCCACTGTCTCTGATGGAGAAAGCAGGCGTCACGACACGTTGAATCCATAAACACGCTACCGGACCTCACGGGCCTACGACCTGTGAGTCCAAGACTGCTTCTCAACTCTACCAACCGAGACGGTACGTCTAACAGGTACAGAGTTGCTGATGTTTACTGGAACGTGCGATGGAGTCGAGCTGGTTTTCGTATGGAGAAGTGTCAGTCTGGTTAAACTCAAAATAGATAACTTCCTTTAAACTTCCATCCATCCATACTTGATCTATTCCTCTTAAACCTCTTCTTTTATCTCATTCTAAGCTGGTAATTACATTTTAAGTTAAAAAACCTACAGATAAAAAGTATTATTGTCATCATTACTTATGTCTGTTGTTACAATTAAATGTGCTGATGCGTTTAATTTGTAAGAAATTGAAATCAATCAATCAAGTGTACATTGGCGTTAATTTTTGTTGATTTATTTTAAATAAAAGGTACAGGTAGTGTCTTTGGCATACCGACTAAATCAACGTTTCCCACGTCACTTTATGGGTTTATGTTTCCATCCATCATAAATGATCACAGAAATATTTGGTAAACCTGAAAAAGAAAAGAATCCGTGAATTACTATTCAATCTGAATAAGTAATTAATTAAGGTAAAGTGTGTCAGTTTAATACTGACCCACTAAGATCCCTTACACTCGCTAAAAACAAAAAACAAAACAAGAAATACTAAAGTTCGCAATAAAAGTACAAAATAAAGTATCAAAAAGTGAAAAAGAAATATAATATTTACAACAGGAATATAGGACTTGCTGCCCTGGATTCATCAAGGCTGAATCCAGGACCACATCTGCTGGATGCAGGCTGGACTGGGAAGTTCAGTCCTCACCTCCTTCTACAGGTGTGCAGTGGAGATCATCCTGTGCTCCAGCATCAACGTGTGGCATGGAGGCTGCACAGCTGCAGAAAGAAAAGCTTTGAAGAGAGTGGTGAAGGCTGTACAACAGACTGTTGGAGTCAGCCTCCCCACCATCACAGACATCTACACATCCAGATGCAGGAAGAGGGCCATCTGCATCATGAAGGATCCCACTCACCCAGCACACACTTAAAAGGCAGATTTTAGAATCGCCTCTGTGCAGGAGTTTCAGTGGAACTGAGATGTTTGTTTTCTAAAGATGACGTCTGGTGGCTTTCAAACCCCAAAATACAAAATAGGCAACATACAAAATGAAGTAAAAAATAGAATATAGACATACAATTGTCGCTAGCCTGGCCCTCGCCTTCCTGCACAGCTCCGCTCAATTCTCATTTCCCTTCCTAGTCCAAAGCGAAGTGAAGGACAAGGGTCTGGTTTAAACCAGGCTAAATTGTCGCAGATAATAAATATAACGACCAAACACAGATCATCTGGTGTTGAAAGCAACAGAATAGTAGTGGGTCTTTAAACGGGATTTGAAAACCGAGAGGGAGGGGGCCTGTCTGACGAGCAGAGGTAACTCGTTCCGGCAAAGACTGGTCCATCCCAAAAATCCAGTCCCTTGCCCTGGCACGAATAGAATAATATTGTGTATGCTGTTCAGTGTCAGAAGGGCTGTGATCAGTCTTACATCTGGGAAACTAAACAGCCACTAACCAAAAGGATGGCCCATCACAGAAGAGCAACATCATCAGGTCAAGACTTTGCCATCAACACTTGTCTCCAGGCCAGCGGTCGCTCGTTCAGAGATGACGATGTTCACATACTTGATGGAACGATGGTTTGAGAGAGGACTGAAGGAGACGATCTTTGTGAAGAAAACTTGTCCATCGTCAAACAGGGGTGGAAGCCTCTATGTTCAACTGTCCCGTTCTTACAATGCTGTTATTGCATCATTCAGCCCTCTACTATTAGCAAGCAGACATCAGAGCGCTAACAATCAAATGTTAAGCTGATGATCCACCTTTTGAATGTGAACAACTAATTTTGTCTGTCACCAGCAAGCTGATTGAGAAGTGTGCTTCACTATGAGAAGGTGCTGTTTATAAGACAGCGTTTGTTGCAGCTCCTCAGAGTGAAGAAGTAATTTGGATAAAATATGTTTCAACAAAGAAGAGCGGCTTGAAGACCTTTCTTTTCAACCGAGCTTACTCTACCTCCTCATGATTCTACTTTTGATCTTAGCTGATACTGTTATTGATTTTAATTGTTTTATTATTTGTTTTATTGACATTTAATTCTGTTGCACCTTGTAGCACTTTGAGATTTTCATTAATGAAAAGTGCGTTATAAATTGAATTCATTATTATTATTATTATTATTATTATTATTAAGAATCTGTCCAGAGGACCTGATTTAACCTCGTTAGATTTATCTGCCTGGATTATTGAGCATGCATCAGGAGAATTGCATATTCCGTTATTTTATCCTTTAGTTGGCCTAGCTGGACCTAATGAGACAGGGAGCCTTTTCTTTCATAAAGCCTCTAGTCAAGACTGCAGCACATGCTGGTCACAAGTAGGAGCACATTATGTAATATGCAAAAGCAACACAATGGAGATAGTAAAGATAAAGAGTCATGTGGCACATACGCCACACCTGTAGCCGCCATATCTTATTTCATCTCCAAGTCAAACAATATGTAAAACACAGGGAAGTTTTATGTGGGTTCACGAGTTAGCTTTGTATTTAAACTCAAGGTTCCAACAAGTTGCAACATCTTTAAATTGTTTAGTGCAAATATATTTAGATTATTTTAGATTCTGCTATAGACAAGTCGTGTGAAATACGATGGTGGGTGTGTAAGCATTGCTCTTGTTACAAAGCATCATGCAATATTTAAAGCAGGGAAATGTCCTCTAATGAAACCAGTGAATCCGAGATGGCTCACCTTTTGGAACAGGCACATGACTTCTCTATATGGTTTTCAGAATCTGTTGGAATCCTGGCAAAAACCAATGCAGATTTGTTCCTGTCTTTGATTTTATACGTCTACCTGTTTTGCTAGTTTTTTGCTAGTTTTTTGCTACTTTGTTAAAAGGAGGAGTGTGTATGTATGTATATGTGTGTATATGTGTATATATATGTATGTATATGTATATATATATATATATATATATGTATATATGTATGTATATATGTATGTATATATATATATATATATATATATATATATATATATATATTATATATATATGTATGTGTGTATGTATGTGTATATATGTATATATATATATATGTGTATGTATATACAGTATATATATATGTATATATGTATATATGTAATGTATATATATATATATATGTATATATATATATATATATTTTTTTTTTTCTCTCTCTTTTGTTTTCTATTGTTTATTGTTTGATTGTTTATTGTTTAAGGAAATTCTACCATTACTGTTCATTGTTCTTTAGTTTTAGCAGGTCGCTTTCGTAAATGAGCCCATGAGGTTCAAAAGATTTACCTGACTAAATAAAGGTTGAATGAATGAATGAATGAATGACGTGTATGCGCACACTACCAAACAAATCAGTGACAGATTTTATGTTTTAATTGCTGTACAAGTTGCTGCAGCATTGATTGCACAACAAAAGTGAGCTCCATGATAACCAACTTGACATTGATACATTGTAAATAAGAATGTGGAACAAATAGTTTTTACCTGTTTACAGATGCAGAAATAAAGACATGGAAAAAAGGCTGGTATTTTAAAAAAGTGACACCCAGACAGAAATTATAAAAAATATAAGTATTAATTTTATCATTTGTCAGTTTGAGATCTTAAATCGCTTTTCTTCCATATTTCTGTTGTCACACTAATTTAAAGAATGTGCAGCAGAACTTTAGATGCACATTTTCACCCTTGTTGGAGGCTTCCTCCATGTTTAAAAATAGAATACTGTAATGCCCAACTGTTCTTTTTATTTTCACACAAAAAATGTTGATTTACCTTAAAAACTCGTGAAAAGGTATAAAATTACACTTAAAGTTTTTATTTTCCCAAAACAAATATTTATTTTTTATTTTTTCAAAGAATATACCAAAATGATAAAAATAAATAACCCATTAAAAAAGACAAATCATGAACGTTTAGGCTACTCAACAAACTTCAGGGTTGGAAATGACCCTATGAATCAGCATTATCTCTCACTGTAAATATGGAGTCACCAAGTTTTTTTTTTTTTTCTAGTTAGAGAAATGTAACTAATCTGAATTTTTGTCAAACACAAGCACAAAATTGGGTAATAAACTGTAACTTCAACTTTAAGCTATGTAGTGGTTTTATTATTTAGAGTTTAACCATCATTATAGACAATAAAAAATATAAGTTACATTCAAAGTTGTGACCCCTGGTGGACTATGTGTGTTTAGTCATATTTTTACAAACTCAAAATAATACATACCGGTAGGCCTACTGTATTTCTTTTTGAGAATTTATGTTACATAAATTAATGATCATGAACTTTGCAAAGCTTATAATAAATGACAGAGCTCAGAGAAGATTGCATTTTATCATTTTAATTTATAAACAAACATAAGATGGAAAGACATGAGCATTCAGAAAATTCGGGACTTCTGGAAAAGCTCAGGCTCAGAACATTAGTCACATGCTGATGTTTTTTAAATTACGTTTTACAAATTAAAATAATTCACTACCGATACATCTTAACCCATTAAATCCTCACCATTTCTTAAAATACAGAATCTCGTCAAATCATACAGATGGTGCTTGGCCATATGACATGTAGTATACATGGTGAAAGCTGCAGCTGACAGAGAAACTGCAGCTGTACCATAGGCTGAGTTAACAACAATCTTAAGCACGTACTCCTGGTAGAAGCCACCAACCCCTATTCCAACTCCAACTTGCGTTCAAGTGCTGTACGTGAGTCACTGTAGCTAAAGTCGTCTAAACGGGCTGTTACAAAATTCAGATGTTGCATAGGTGCTTTTTTTTTTCTTTAAAAAATGTGTTGAATTGCTGGCTGAAAGACAACGTTCCAGCTAAATTGGACCCCAAAAATCAACTTTTGTCTGTTTATGTTAAAAAAAAAAAAATCATCATCATCTGGCATCTTTCATCAAAATGCATGTAAAATAAAATTTTAGATTTCAAATTGTTTTCAAGAAAAAGGAAAAAAAAGACAAAAGTACCTTGCAATTCGTCAATCTTTGCCCAAATAAAGGAAGCTGAGTTCCACTTATTGGAAGGGTCTAAAAACCCAGGATTGCAGACTGAGAAACTGGAGATTTGAAGACTTGTTAACTAGACCATAGCTGTAATCTAGATTCTTATATACTGACTGGTGCAGATGAAACTGAACTGGCTCTGGACTCTCGTGTTTTTCTTGTCGGTATAGTGACGACGCAGCATGAAATGCCAACTGTAGCTTCTGGCAACTCATCATCCTCAGTCCATTCATTGAGGTCGGGGTTGTAAACCTGAATGCATTTCTTGTACTTCTTCTCACCTTCGTTCCAGCCTCCGAGGAGATAGATCTTGTTGTTCAAAATGGTAATGCCAGCCGTGCTAACTCCTGTGTGAAGAGGCACGCAGTAGCTCCACTGACCATTGTGCGGGTTGTAAGATTCAACAACGAGGACATCCACCCTCTCTCCCCGCCCTCCAAGCTGACTGCCACCAATGACATAGGCTCGATCGCCAAGGGTAGCAGCGCAGTGCCACCCTCGAGGTGTGCTCAGACTGCTCCTATCATGCCAGGCGTCAGTGGCAGGGTCATAAGAGCACACAGCTCTAGAGTAGGCGTTGTTGATGTAACCTCCTGATACAAGAATCTTGCCGTCGATAACGGAGCTGGCGTGGCAGCAGCGTGCCACCTCCATGGGAGCTTTCATTTGCCACTGGTTGGATGAGGGCACGTAGCACTCCATAGAGGCTTGAACTCCATCAGTATTTCGACCTCCAATGGCAAACAAGAGGCCATTGAAAGTGTTGAGGCTGAAGTGGGTGCGCCTTTGGATCATGTTGTTCAAGTGAATCCAATTGTTGAAGCGAGGGTCATACCTAAAAATGAGTTGCAATAAAGAGTTATTTTCTAGTTTTACAACAAACATGACAGCAGTTAAAAAATTGCAGAAAGGATCTGGTACCTGCAGAAGTTGCTAACCGCATGTTTTGCCTGGTTCCTTGCATCATTCTGGTCCTCACCACCTGCCACGTACAGGAATCCATCCAGTACAGCGACACACTGATTAAAGCTCTTTGCTGGCATTTCTGTCAACTTATTCCAAACCTGGTCCAAGTCTCTGTAGAGAACATCTTTGCTGAGGGACTTTTCGGTCAAGGCAGGACGTCCACCAACTGTAAGAATCACTTTGAGGCCACCTCGGACCTTTGTTCTGCGTGACTGCAAGATGTTCTGTTGAAATGGCAGCAGATGGTAATTCATGGCATCAACAAGGAGACGGTGGCACTCGGGGTCTTGCATCATCCTGGGGACATTCTGTATATGATTCACCAGGTCTTGAGGGGAAATCGTGCCAAAACGGATGTTAGTCAGGAGATCGGCTGCATACTTCAACCTCTTCTCATCAAAGTCTAACCATTTCATGGCAATCTGGAAAGCTGTGACTTCAGTGGGCAGCTGCAAGGAATCATCAGATAGAAATTCGTTGATCTGCTCGTACGTAAGCTTCCGGAACTGCTCCATTTCTGAAAACTCAATAAAGTTCTCCCGCATAAACTTCTGTGCTGCTTCTTTGGTTTCTTTAAGGTCGTAGGCAACCGCAATGTTGGCCACATACATGCAGTTCTCCACACTGAGCTCCTGCATGAGGAAATCACTGCACATTTTTACCAACGTGCCAATCTGAAGCAACATGGCTGCAGCAATTGTGCTGCCGATGCTGTAGAGTGATAAGGTGAGCTTGCCCGAGTAGGCGTACGTGATGACAGTAGCAAGGCCGACCGGTGAAAGCTCATTCAGGTCAATCTTCTGAAGAGTTGGATCTTTCTTCAAGGTGTTTCTAATGTACCCACTGCAAGAAGCCATGATGACTTTGTGGACGTCAAATGATGTCGACTTGGTGGTGACTGTTAGGTCACAGAGGAAACTTTCTTGTCTCATGTTGCTCAAGCCCTCCAGGAGATTTGGGGCATAAACAGAATCAGTGACTTCAGTCGAGATACAGCTGAAGCCGTTCCCTCCTTCTATCAAGGTGTTTAATCCATTGAACTTGTTAACAGGGCTGTTTTCGACCATGATATCGTTTATGTCTCCTTTACTCTTTTTGGCTGTCTTGTTCTTTTTGGGTGCCATGGCTGTAGCCGCTGTACTCAGCCCAGTTGTTCTGAAAATAGAGAAATATGTCAAAGCCTGTCATAGAAATTATCTATACGGCTCAAAAATATAACACAGCAAAGTTTAAGCTGTCATACCTGTCAGACAAGCAAATAGAGACGGATGAATGCAACTTGCTTCGTTGTTCACCAAGCAGCCAAAACATTATGACCAATGGTAGTAAGTAACAGTGCTTAACTTGTATCAACAGCTGGAAAAACCTGCATCCTGACATTCAGATGGAAGTCACGTTGGAGCTTTCCACCTGTCTCGACATTTCTGAAGACCGACCTCCCATACCCTCGCCCACTATTGGTGCTAACATTCGGCAAAGGGCCTTCCCAAAACATCAAGGACTGATGCAAATAACACTGAAGTGTCTGGATTTGTTTACTCAGCATCCAAAATTTCTGGTCGCCTCAGATCTCATAAATAAATAAGCTCAATACGCAGAAACACTAACAACTTAAACAAGCCAAAGGATCTATTGCTAACATCCTGAAAACATTTAGCTCATCATTTCTGAAAGAAAAAAAAAGCTTTGAATAAGAATCAGAATATGCTCAAGAATAAAAAGAGGGATCCAGCTATCTTTGAATGAACTTATGGGAAGACTGAAAATCTGTAGCTGCATCGTGATACCTGACACTTTTACTGTTTTGTCTTTAACCCCAGTCCAAATATACAGTATGTCAAATGTGTAATCTAACTTGTTTCTGCAAGAATTACAAAAGCCATCCAGTGTTATTTTTTTTACTTTTAGAAAAAGAAGTCCTGACCATTTTAACATCATGTGCACCACCAGGTGATTCTGAAAGGCGTGAGCACATCAACATGCCCCCCCCCCCCTGCATCTGTCACAGTTTATCAGCAGCATGTACAGGAATAGCAACTCTGGGGTGGCTCTCTCATGGCGTTCCTTTTATAGGCTTTGAGACATGAGCAGCAGGCCTCATGTCTAAAAGCCTAAAATGACCATTGAGTTCAAATTTAAAACCTGCATCGTTTTTTTCTTTCATGTATCAGTGTCAATACAAATGCAGTCATCCAAAGGGATTTCACCTATACTTTGTCACAAACCAAGCAGACTTAAATCTGTTAGTATGTATAGTTATGCATAGAATCGCCATTTAGCCCCAACTCTACACATGTTTATCATGAAAACCCAAAAAGTGTGACAAATGAGCATTTTTTTTGTAAAAACATTGACGTTAAACGAGCCAATAAGCTGCAACTGTGACAACTAATGAAGCACAAAGAAAATCTGCTTACCTGAGATATGAAGTTGAGGCTGATGAAGAAGGATCTTGTGCCTCCAGTTACTGGAGCAGCAGAGAGAGACCAGCCTTCACCCCTGCAGAAAAAGACATGCCGTTAACTCCTCCTCTTGAGGAGCGAGTGCCAATCAAGTACAGTATTATGGCAGCATGCAGACATTTTCCCACTAATATACCATAGTTTCCCTCATAACTTTAATGAGTTGACGTCAACATGGTACAAGTACATTTCATTTTAATTTAATCTTACATCATTAACTATGTATAGGATTGGGAGTTTTCATCTCATTATTATAGATTTCTTCACAATGAGAAGTGGCTGAGCTCTGTGATACACATTCGGCTCATTTTTATGATTATTCAGTACGGTGCGGCTTTAGCTCTGTGTACATACGGGAGTAAAGAAAATCCTAAAATTCATCAACACTATTGTATCCACTTTATTTTATCAATGCAAAATTTTATGCTTTCTTATTAAATAAGTTACTGTCTTTTTTGCTTTTACCTAGCTTTTTGCTACATTTTTTTCCCCTTCTTCTTTCGGCTTCTCCCTTCGTCAGGGGTCACCACAGCGAACTTGGCAATTGTTTTGTTTTTTATGCCGGATGCCTTTCCTGACACAACCACAGACCACCGAGCTACCACAGCCCTCTGTGTGGAGCAGAGAGCTGATATCAAGAGTTCCCGGGGGAGCAGATGGTGGAAGTTAAGGGCCTTGCTCAAGGGCCCAGTGTGGGTAAGATGAGGGTGGAGACAGGTGTTACTGCTTCACCTATCCCACCCTCTTGATGTTGTCGGTACCGGGGCTTGAACCGGCGATCTTCCAATCACAAGCTCACCTTCTTAACATCTGCGCCACCACTCCCACACTAGCTTTTTGCTATATATCAGATAGTATTTCCCATGCTTTTATCTTTTAGCCATTAGTTTTAACAATTCATTTTCGTTTTATTTACATTCAAACACTCAGCATTCACACTGCATTTTCACAATAAAAAGAAAAAGAAAAAGCAATTTCTGAAGATACCATGCTTTTTGATTACACTTAGTTGATATTGATTAGTGTCATAAATCCATCTAGATGACTTCAAAATAAAAGAAGTTCGTTAAAAAGATGCTCTGGGGAAAACGTAAACACTAACCTTATCAAGACAAAATGTACATTGAAGAAAATGTTTATGAAATGAAGTTATATAAATAACAAAAAGTCCTATTTATAACTTCAGTACCCTATTTTAAATACATATTTATATAATTGACATTTTTATTTGATTATTTTAATTTATTTATTTAGGGCAAAAATGGTATTCCATACCTGGAAGCAGCCTCCATCTTTAATCTTTTTTTATTTTATTTTCACTCAGCAAAGATTGTTTTTCTTTCAAAAAACCAAAAATCACAATTATTATTATTATTGCACGCAGATTCATTTCACTTGTTTGTTTCCAAGTTTGAGGAGGATTTTTTTTTTTATCTGCTCCTTCATGACTGTTGGTTCCGCCCATTATAATTATTATCATTAACGCGAACGCGCTGCCCGGTGTGCGCATGCGGGTGCACGCGAACCACCACGGTGATGGCCTCGAGCTCGGATGTGGCGAAGAAAATCTTGCGATTCAAACTTCAGCTGGCAGACACAGCAACGCCTGCCACGGTAGATACAGTTCATTTAATAAGTGCAGGACACAAAGTTTAAATTCATCACGGGTTTAAATTTTAACTTTTTTTTTTTATTTCATTTTTTTAACTTAAATTTTAACTATAACTGTTGTTTCTGGTCCTGACTTGACAAAAAAAAAAAAAAAAAAATCCAGTTTTCGTCTGTCCTAATATCTCTACAACCACCTGGCGTCTCTTCCACAACAAGATTTATCGTGGTAATTTCGAGGCCTTTTCAAAATAAAAGCTGGTTCGGTTTCTCCTAACCCTTTGCTGTGTAGCTATATTAGGAATCCCTCCACCCAGCTCCTAAACTTGTGGCTCTTGTCCATCACCAGTGAAGGTGGGGGTGCTCTGCAGACTGGAACACGAGTAATTAGATATGTGCTGTGAATATGATTGAACCAAAGGGATTTTAGATGCATAAAAACACACCTAAATCAAATTTAAAAACAAAAATTGCACCCAGTAATTTGAATTACCCATTAAAGGAGTATGGGGGGGGGGGGGTGTAGGGATCACTTACTCCTTTCTGCTGTAAATGCTTATTCAGCAAATGTGATTCCAAATCAGGAATACCATATTTGGTGTCTGTTTAATTTAATGTACCTTGCCTTTATGCAGCTTGTGTACAAATCAAGCATTAAAGTAGTATTCGAATGACTTCGTCAACAGTGTTAACGCCTCTTTTATCTCGTTTTAGGTCCTAAAAGTTTTGCAGAAACTGAAGGATCTGGATGTCACATTAGACATTCTTGCTGTGAGTTTTTGCTGCAAAGAGTGATTTTTTTAAAATGTGAAGGTGACAGTTAAATGCACTAACGAGGTTTTGAATGTACATTAGGAGACGGGAATTGGCAAAATGGTTAATTCGTTGCGGAGACACAAGCAAGCTGGAGAATTAGCCAAGTCGCTGGTTAAAGGTTGGAAACAACTGATCCCCAAGCAATCCACAAGGTGAAGTGGTTTTCTCTGTAATGCAAAATTGATTTAGCCTCGTTTATTTGTCTTAATCAAAATTTTCCACTTGAAGCAGTCATGGAGAGAGTAGATGTTTGCAAGAGACTGTTTCTATTAAAACCATAGAAGATGACCAAAGCTGTCCCGAGAATGGATATTCATCGAATGAAGACGAACAAAACAACTGTTTAACGTCTAATGGCAAGATTCAAACCATCTCGGATGATGACTCCTTTAAAACACTGAGTAGAAAAAGCAATTTAGAGAAAGGACGAAGTGAAGAGAAGGGAAGAAAATCCAAGAACGATAAAAACACTGAAAGAAGTCAACAAGGAAGTCTCCTTCAGAATGACATTTTGATGAGCCAAACCGAAATCCAAGATGACAAGACAGAAAAGAAGAAGAAGAAAAGAAGTGAAGCATTACTTGCCAATGAAAACATGAATGGAGGCCCTCAAAAATCCAGATCTGACTCCAGGGTGAAGTTAAAAAGCACTAATAGAAATGGAAGTTCTGCATCAGAACAAAAATCCAAATCAAAGTCATCAAAAGAATCATCAGTGGAAAGCAAAGACTTCTTTTCGTCCAGTGACAAACCCTCCAAAAAGTTAAAAGAAGCCAAAGATGGCCGCTCTCCTGAAACGTCAGCGAGCTCCGAAACCCAAAGGAGAAAAAGAAAAAAGAACGAACAGGGGAAGCACGACCGTCTAAAATACAAACCAGACTCAGAAAATAATGAACATTCAAAACACAAAAAGGCCAAAATGGAACGTAAAGAAAAGGAGAGCAAAAGTGATGAAGAAGAGCCCTTCTTGTCTTTTGAATCTTACTTGAATTATGACGTGAATCTTAAGAGAAAAGATCAGTCTGGAGTTAAAAAAGCTCCCAAGACAATTAAAAATGTGACGAAAGGGCGAACAAAGACCCCTGACATGGAACCTTCGAAACCACCTGCTTCCAATCCAG
>JBBPBX010065333.1:0-13718 GCA_038048925.1 Garcialebias charrua | reverse complement strand
ACTCTGTTCAAAACCAGACTGAAGACCCACTTGTTCAAAAAAGCTTTCAGTGTGTAAAAAAGCTTTCAGTGTGTAACTTTTATTACTTTTGGTAGTTTAGTATGTAGCATTTTTTATTTCCATTGCCTTTTTATTTCCACTTGCTCAAATAAGCTTCCAGTGTGTAACTTTTATTACTTCTGGTATTTTAATATGTAACATTTTTTAATTTCCATTGCCTTTTTATTTCCACTTGTTCAAAAAAGCTTTCAGCGTGTAACTTTTATTACTTGTGTTATTTTAGTATGTAGCATTTTTTATTTCCATTGCTTCTTTTATTGCTGTTGTTTCTTATTCTATTTTCATTGATTTATTGTTCCAGTTTATTCATCTTTTTATCCTGTTAAGCACCTTGGTCAATGCAAGGCATTGTAGGAAGGTGCTATACAAATAAAGCTTATTATTATTATTATTATTATTAACTATTAGGAATACTGATTCAGCGTCCACATCTTTGTTTTATTTTCCCTTATATTTTTGTAACTACAGTTACTTCTGCATACTTTATTTTAACTATTCCATTTTCAAAACCTTCAGCTCATTTAGGAGATGGGGGCTATGGCTTTTTTTATTTTTTCAGTTTTCAAAACGTTTTCTCCATTGAGAGCTTTTCAATTTCTTCAAAAACAACTCTGAAATCTGCTTCAGCATTATCGTTTCATTTTTTTTTTTTACATCTCATTATTATACTTCAAGTTTTTAGCCTGCCTTTTGCTACTTTTAGCCAAGAGTTCAGCTGTCTTTAGCTTTAACAACTCAGCTGTAGCTAATGTCAGTGGTCTTAGCATTCAGCGCTGCATTTGTTCAGAGAATACAATTTCTCTAGTTTACCATGTTTTTTGTTAAATGCATATTTAATAACATATAAACTGTATTTGTGTAGATACATTTAAGATATAGTACTAGATCTTTTTTCTTTTTTCTGCTGCTTCTGCAGCCATAGTTTATCAGCCCATTTTAAAGAAGAAACACTGATCCGAGCAGCAGTGACCATTTCCAAAGGCAATGAGCGTCCATGTGATTGCTGCAAACTCAAGTTTTTCTAAGTGATTTATCAAACTGTATTTCATGTTTGTTTTGTCAGGGGATTATTAAAAATAAAAAAATAAGTCATATTTTGAGTGCCAGCTTGGTAATTACAGCTACTTAACATATTTATGATCTCAGATCAAATTACACAGCACATCCGATGTCTGCGATAATAAACTGAAAAATACGTGAGGAGAAAGCTGCATTTTGAATACGGCTGAACGATTTTGGAAAATAATCCAATTGCAATTTTTTTTTCTATAAATTGCAATTGCGATTTAAAACGCAATTTTTTTAAAATATCTTCTTAAGTATTTTTCAACAAACAGAAGCAATAAATCAGTCTGTTTTATAATAAACAATGTCAGATTTATTTAAAGCAGAGATTACAATAAAGCAAACAAATCTATGCCTTTTCTTTTCACCATTTCTATTTTTTCTTGTTTCATAAACATAATAGTAAACATGTTAAGTGAACTTCCTAACTACTGTCTGAACTTCACGACAGGTAATAAATAAATATAAAAAATTAGATATAAAAAGAATTACTGTTAGAAGTTCAAACAGTTCGGTCAGTGATCCCTGTCGGCTGATACTTTGCTTACTTGAAGTTGAAGCACTGGTTGTTGTCATTCTAGCCATGCAACCATCGTACAGGTAGTCCCCGACTTACGAGCGCTCTAACTTACGAGGATCCAGACTTACGAGCTGGCAAATTTTTGGAAAAAACGCAAAAAATACTGAGTTTTTCTGTGTTTTTTCACCACAGTTCGTTAGCTAAACATGTGGACACACGTTTCCGATCATTTTTATGCACTCATAAGCAGTTTTTCGATGAAAAACGAGTGTTTGTAGTCGCGCTAGCAAAACCGTTCCAACTTACGAGCGAAATTCCGGACTTACGAGACACGTGGCGGCCGTTCCAAATTACGAGATTTCCGTGTTACGACCGCCTCGTTGTAACGGAACTCGCTCGTAAGTCGGGGACTACCTGTAAATGTCTGTGGTGTTTTTTTTAAGTGTTGATAAAGATTTGTGTCACGTGACCAGTCAAATTGCAGCCTTCGCGATTAGAAAATCTCATTTTATCATATTGCGATATTATTGCAAATGCAATTAATTGTTCAGCCCTAGTCTGAAGGTTGTCAATTTATAAATATCTTAATTAAATGTAGAGACTTAAAAACAATAACGGAATGAATTGAGCTGCAGAGATAAAAGCCAGTGTGTAAAGATGCACAAAAACAGAAGAAAACAAAAAAAAGTCCAAGTCCTCTCTGGAGTCGCACAGTGTGTGGCAGCAGAGCGTCTCTGACAGGTGGGACAGAGCTGGAATGTGAAACAGCCGGATGCTACGGCTGCTTTGGTGAGCCAGGAGAGTAAAGATACATGCTTTTAGTAAACGGGGCGGCCACTTGTCAGGACTGGCACGACGGCAAAGGGAAAGTGAAAAGAGATGAAGGAGAAATGCTGATTAATCATCATCATCTGTCTAGTGTGGGAAACGAACAGCGTTTTCCTTGTCGATAGCCGATTGTTGATCCAATCAGATTTATTCAAACTGAGCAGGCCGTACGGTCACCAGAACCCTCAACTCTGCTCTGATTTGATTTCTCGTTGAGCTCGACCCTGCCCATCAATAATTCAGCTCTGAAACAACCACGAGGAGGAGCCAGGGAAAGGATGGCGAGGAGAGTCGGTGAGAAAACAGTGGGTGGGGCTGGCACAGGGGCGGATGACTCTCCAACTAGCACAGTGAGTTTTCACACATGGCCAAGCAGCGGATCGCCATACGAGGAACACAAAAAACACACGCACACATGAAACGACTTCGCTGAAGTCACAGCTTCTCTGACAAATGGCATTTTTCTCGTGAATGAAATCTGTTAAAACTGGAATGAGCCATCGCCGATTGAAGGAGTGAGCGATTCAATCACCACCTCGGTGTGAAACTATTTCACTGGCACTATCAAGGCAAGTGAGAATAAACATTCAGTTTCTGTTCGGTACCGCCACAAAATAAAGCCTTCAAGATTAAGGTGCACAGATTAAACCGTTGTTTCCTTTCCCCCCTTTGCTTCGTGCATGCTCTACAAACACAGCGCTCCCTCTCTCCACCATCTCCATGGCAGCAGAGAGGACATGCAAGCACACATGGCTCATCATTTTCACTCTGCATGCCGAGGCCGGGCTCTCCTGGGGGGTATCTACACCTTTCTCATCTCACATTCTTTGTTCAGCTCAACAGTTCCTTATTATCCAACAAATCACATTTTCCTCGCTTTCACCGAGTACCCAAGCACGAGTTTCGATGCAAAAATGTGACTAGTGTATGGAGTAGCTTATGATTTAACTGTGTGCCTAGGTACTGAGCAATGAGTGGAGGGGTATTTGTATAAAATCAAAAAAGGCGTTCAATACAATGTCCTGGATGACTGAGAATCTTCACCAGCGGTATTTGTATAATTCTTTGTCATTCTGTGGTAGGGGTGCAGGAAAAAAAAATCAATTTTTTAAAGAATCTAGATTCTTAGTCCTGGCAATTCAGAATCGATAAAAGCCCCAAAATCTTTTTTTTTTACTACATATGAATCAATATGTTAAAAAAAAACTGAAGTCTGTATTTTATTTTGAGTTAAAGGTTAATGCACTATGGTAGGCACAGTGATGGCTGGACATGGACATCAGTGACCCCCGAGACTCTTAAAGGAAGAAGTGGGTAAAGATGATGGATGGATGAATTATTTGTTCCTAGGTTTTTCTTTTTCCGTTTTAGAGAAATCCAGGCAACTTGGCTAACCTAATACAGGGAGTCCTACGGCGCCCTCGACCTACGGCAACTCGGACTTACGGCATAAATCATAATTAATAAAAATATGAAAAAAAAAAAGTTTTTTTTGTTTAAATGTTCTTTATTTCATGTGTACAGCAATTTGTTGCAGCTGTGGTTGTTTTAAGTGGCTTTTAAAGTATTAATATTAAAATTACATTATTTTAAATTTTTAAGCCTACTGTATTTACAAAGTTTACGGCAGTTTTCGGCAGTCAGTTTTCGGCAGTCAGTTTTCGGCAGTTTAGCCAGTTAGCTCCAGCCTCACAGCCGGATTCTTTTTCATTCAACCTTTATTTAGTCGGATTCTTTTTGACGGACCGTGTCCGATCAGAGCTGGGAGCTGAACGGCGGTTTTGTGGAGGACGGATGGACGAAGGAAAACGACACTGTGGACCGCGTGAAGCAGCAGACAGCAGCTGCACCGGAGGCGCAACGAGCTAACATGCTAATGTCGGGGCTAACATCAGCTAACGCGGGGCAGCCTTTTTGGATGGACACCGCGGAGAAACGGCTCCAGTAAGTTATTAACTCTTTTTCCTTTCATGATGGCTCCAAATGTATGGAGTTAACAAGCTAACAGTCCTTCCTGTAAACAGTTTGGACCACGTGAAGCAGCACGAAGCTGCGGTGCTCGAACGTGCAAGAACTAACATGCTAAAGACGGAGACCGGCTTGACCCAGCTCAAAGTAAGAAATTGTATTTTTTTAATTTAATTTTCTAATGTGTTTAATGTGTTTAATTTGTTTTTTTGATAATTATGTAGCTGTGTTAGGATAGGTAACTCGGTAACTGTTCATTACCGTACATGTACGTGTATCAGTGGCGGCTCGGGTGGTCTCCGACTTGCGTCAAAATCGGGTTACGAACGGCCCGTAGGTCCGGAACTCGTTCTTAAGTCGCGGACTCCCATTACTGGTAATTTAAGTTACAGAATTTAATGCATTCCTGTATTATTTGTTCCTATTTTTGGTATAAATATCAAATGATGCAAAAAATTTGATACAGTACAGAACCTAAAATTATTGTTTTAAATAAATGTTCTATTTGTTTACATTGTTGTTTAATATTCTCAGTTTAAATTTGTTTACATTGTTGTTTAATATTCTCAGTTTAAAATTATTGTTTTAAATAAATGTTCCATTTGTTTACATTGTTGTTTATTCTTTTCAGCTTGTCAGTTACAAAACTGAAACTAAATTTAAGACAATTTTAATAGAAAAATTGTTTCTGAATCAAAAATCGTTTCTGAATCGAAAAAAATCGATTTTGAATCGAATCGTGACACCAAAAATCGGAATCGGATCGATTCTCCAGACACAGAGATTTGCACCCCTATTCTGTGGTTTGACAGTGTTGTAATGGTATTCGCAAATTTGTGTCTTAAATGTGTTCAGTAGAGCAGGTTTCCTGTGTGAAAGCAACGAACCTGCTGATGCGTTGAGGCATCGGCATGTCAGCCCGGCTGTCACAGACATTTTGAGTTCTAATGACTCCCTTCCCCGTCTTGGAGTCCAGTGCCAAACCTGACGACTCTGGCCAAATGCAACCGGGATCAAATGGCTAAAGAACCACAGGCGCCTCTTCCAAATGTCACAGTTGTTTGAAGCTGGCAGCCAGACTCTCTCAGCTTGTGCTGCCAACACAAAGGTGCTGAAAGGACCAGATGTGTTTATACACCTCACTAATAAAACATGCTCAATGAGTCTGGAGTTGATGACGGGACTGTAAATTTAAACGCCATAATGTTTTTTTTCTTGATACTATTTATGAATGAAACGGCAACAACGTGGAAAACATGGGTCTTGGAGGAACAAACATCGAGTGTCCAATCCAGATTAAAGCTCAAGTGGAGAAGCAAGAGGCAAAATATTTGAACAGACTCAACACAAGCATGGCATTCATCCAGAGAGCAAAACAAAAAGTAAAAACTTGTCTTATAAAGCGGACAGTAGGAGGATACACCGACCTGCTCGATCCGGTCGTACTCTGCATCCTGTTTCTCCACCTTCACCTGGGGGTGTTTGTCCTCTTCGAACTTCACCTCTCCGAGTTCCCGCTTGCAGGCCTTGTCCTTCAATCCAGTGTCGTCCTTATCTAGTAGATAGCGCAGCAGTGCGTTGTCCTTCTTCTTGGGGCTCAGTGGCTCCTGCTTGGGAGTGAGTTCTCCCCCAGAAGCTGTGGGACCAGCGCCCTGTGACTGGTCCTGGCCCATTTCTTTGCCTGTAGCCTCAGCGGTGAGCTTGACCAGGTCTACGGGTGATGTACTGTTCCGAAGAAGTTGGTGGAGGATTTTGTGTTTTTCTTTGAGGGATGTGGCGTGGGTGCTCCCTCCCATGTGGCCACCTCGGACCCCTGTGGCAGCCTGCTCCTTTCCCTCCCCTCCTGAGCCGGGCGACAGGGGCGTCTCCAGAGGTTCTGGCTTAGTGGTGAGCAACTGCAGTAACTTGGTGTGGCCCTTATTGTCATGCATGTGGTTGTGAGCATCGTGGCCCTCGAGTGCCGCCTCCCTCTCCTCCGGGGGCTCCACCTGACCGGTGTCAGTTTGGACCTGGGTGTGTCCCTGACTCACCTCCGGGTGAGGTCCGAAGTCTCCCGCTCCACCAGCAACGTTGCTGCTTCCTCCAAGTTTTGGCATCAGGTGAGCGTTTACCACTGAACCCCCCGTGACTCCAATTGGGGAACCTAACTTCTGGTCTGGTGAGTTCAGCGTGTGTGCATGTGGGGGGGCGTGTCCTACTCCATGGCACTCGCTAAGGGCCTGTAGAGCCGACAGCGAACTGCTAGTGTAGCTGTTGGCAAGAGTGCTACTGCCGCCACCGCCTGCACTTCCAGGCCCTCCGCCACACATCGAGACAGGAGAGGGTGAGTGCAGGCTTCCTGCTACACGAGGGCTGCCCGCCCCCCCAGGGCTACCACGGTGCCTGGGTGACAGCATAGAGTTCTGCTGAGGTGGATGGGGCCCCCCAGCTGGACTGGGGCTAGCGCGTGACGGGCTGTTCATCCTCCAGTTTGGGCCCTGCTGTGGCAACTGCATCCCCCCAGTGTAGTTGTGTGGTGGGGGACAGCCAAAGCGGTAGCCTTGCATGTGGCCCCCCATGGCCGCTGGCTCTCTGGGACCAGCTGGGCCTGGTGGGGAGAAAGGCGTGCTGTTGCAGCTGATAGTAGTGTCTTGGCCCTGAAGTCCTGAACCTGGCACACTCCCTGGGGTTGGTGGAGTCATGGAGGGGGTGGAGGAGTTCATTGGTTTGGGAGTCATCCCCATCTCCTGATTTCCATGACCCACATCCTGACCCATTCCACAGACCGGCTGCTCCCTGAACAAATACAAACGTACATTTGGTTAGTGTTTCAACAGTTTTAATACTTTACAGGTAGTCCTCGGGTTACGACGGTCTCGAGTTACGACGTTTCGTGGTTACAACGCATCTCCCATTTACTATGAAAAGCCTTATTTCGAGTTACGCGGTTTTATGTTATAAACGTCGTGACGCAGCGGCGGAAGAATACAGTATTGTACTGTACGCGGTGCAGCGGCGGGGGAATACTGCACTGTACTGTGAACGCGGTTTTACGTCGTAAACTGAATACGGCGGATGGACCGAGGAGGACGGTGTTACCAGCATTACAGTAGGCCATTAACTATTTTTTCCCTTCATTATGGCTCCCAAACCTATGTGTTTTTTGATAATTATGTACGGTACTGTGTTAGGATAGGCTAAGTGCTTGGTGATACTGTACATGTATATGGTGCAGTATGTACTATGTTCCGACTTACGTCAAAAATCGGTTTACGCCGCCGCGTAGAAACGGATCTACGTCGTAAGTCGAGGACTACCTGTATTCATTTCAGGCAAGCATATATAAAAAATAAAAAAACAATAAAAAAACTTTTTTAATAACCTTTGAGTTTATATTAACTGATCACACAGCCACTGAGTAAAGTAGCAGGTGCTAATCAGAGAATGATGTAACCAAATTTTACACAAAAGAAACCCCTCTGTAAAACTAGAACTGTATATTTTTCATATTTAATAGATGAGACAAAAATAACCCCAGGTTTCTGTTCAGTATAGCTAGACTAATGAAAAGTCCTATCACGGTCAAGCTGTGTATCCCTACACCTTCAAGCAGTGATGACTTCATGAGATTCTTTATAAATAAAATAAAATAAATTCTGCTGTAGGACAAATTGAGCACATTTCTTCACTCTGCTGTTGTCTTTACATGCTGGTTTTTGTCTTTCCTCCAATAGAAAGTACCGGTACACCTGGACCTGCCAATCTGTGTCTGTTTCTACTTCCTGTCCTCTCAAACACCAGCCGCTCGTCCTGAGCCTGCTTCCGCTGGAGGTATCTTCCTGTTAAAAGGGTGTTTTTCCTTTCCACTGTTGCTTTTGTGCTTGCTCAGGATGGGAGAAGGTGATGAAGTGAAGATTCAACGCAATCTGCTGGCTTCAATAAGTTCTACCAGTTGACTTTTATAATGCGCCCTGAGATGACTTCTGTTGTAGCGTGGCACTATTTAAATTAACTGAATTTAATTGAATTAAAACTTCTTTAAACACATAACTTCAGTCCCAGCTTTTCTCCACTGCCTTACAGTCTATGTCTGGATTAATGTCAAGATTTTACTACTTTCTTTATTAGTTTATAACAGTCTTGCCCTTTCATATTTATGACATCTCACTCATAATAAAAACACTTTCATCTACCAACGTTTCTCTTAGAAGTTCCACTTTAAAACAAAAATGTAATTGGGCTTTTGTAATGGTTGCTTTGGAATAATCTACGTCTTAATTTAAGACTGCTGAAGCCGTTTAATTCTCTGCTTATGACTCACTGTTCGTCTTTGCCTTTTGACTCGAGCAGAGCATGAGACCCAAATAGAGCTGATTATTTCATGTTTTGTTTCTGTATTTTAATTAGGCTTTTTTGTCATTATGTATGATTCTGACCCAGCTGAAAAGCACAGATTTAGACATTATTCCATCAATACAGATGTCTGGATGTGCTGCAGGGCACCAACAGGTTCAAACGTGCAGAAAAGATTAAGCTGTGGATTTGTCTTTTTCATACAAAAGTGTAAGTGATGAGACATACCTTTGAAGAATGTGCATGGACATGTAGAGTTGGGGTTCGTTTGTGGCATTTGAACGCATCAGTTTGCTCTTGGTGTGGGCAGAAACCAAGGTGCCATCAGAGAGCGAGAACCGGTAGATGGGACTGAATGCTTGACCATGGCGAAGCACTGGAGACAATAATAACCCATGTGTCAGTCAGTCGTTTTACTTGAACCTTTCTTTTAATGTACTTTTGTAATCAATTTATAGTAAAACAGTAATATCCTACTCACAGCAGCAAAAGAATAGTGAATGATGTCAAAACGCAAGCTTAAGTGATAGTTAGCTTTTGTTAGAAGGGGCCCAGAGTTCAAAAAGCAATAAAATTATATTTAAAGCAACTTGTTAACCAACAGTTCATAGTAGAGATAATTCCTTAAAACAAGTTCTAGGGCCGAGGAGCAATTGATCTACCACCCGTTAAAGGTGCAGTCTGCAGTTTCTGTAGTGCAGTCTGTAAGTTTTCTAAAAATATATTTTTAACATATTTCTTCACTCTGTCACTATCTCCTGACAGACTGATGTTAGACAAAGTAATCTCTGAAAAAAACTATAGTCCCCTTGCTTCTCCAGGTGGTAAATAAGCAATTTCTAAAAAGCCACAGTGACCCGCCGTTAACCAGCCAATAAAAACAGAGTTTTTAACCAGCCAATAAAAACAGAGCTTCTCACTTCTCACGCTCCTAACCCACGCCCCCGCCTGTCCCAGCCCCAGCGGCCGCGCAGGTTCTCGTTGAAATAATTGCAAAGCGATGCAAAACTGTTTTGTATGTGACACAAATGTATTAAATTCCCCTTCTTCATCCCTGATCTGGACTTTTCTTTTGTTTTTTTGCCAAAAGTCAAGTGATCGCTTCCTCCTCCGCTGACTCCATGACTGAAACAATGAGGAAATGAATGAATTTGTCACGAGCGAATTAAACTCGGGTTCAACGTGGCTGCGCGAGGCTCTGCAGATTTCATGGTGTTCTGGTGTGCTGGACCAGCGCTCCATGTTTTTATTTTATTTTTTAGAACGTTTTATTAACATATAAACACAGAATATCGCAGCGGTTGAGACAGGACATGCAGTGGAGGCGGAGCTAAGGAGGCAGAGCTGAATTTCAGCGAGAGCAAGGGGGAGCAGAGCCATATATGGCTCTGAGGGGGAGCAGAGCCATATATGGCTCTGAGGGGGAGGGATCAGAATGCTTTCCCTGTTGAAATTTTTTTTAAGTGCTGCGTTCTACAGAAACTGCAGACTGCACCTTTAAACAGAACTGTTGTCTAATAACTGCATTACCTTCCTGCTGGTGTCTCTTGGCAAAAGACATCTCTCCATCGTTTTGTAGGTGGAACCTCTGGATGCAGCGCCTAACGAGATCTTCCCAGCCTGGCTTCATGGACGCTCTTAGCAGACTGGTATCCAAGGAGGTTATCTTGCCTAAAGACAAAAGTTAAGAATGTTAAGGATGGATTTATTGTATTTCAAACAGGAAATATAGAATTTTATTTGAAACAAGTTGTGAAGTTGCTTCAGTGCAGACATAAAAACTGGAAAGAATGTCAAACACTGATTAAATACAGCCACTGTTTTGACACCAAACAGGCGGTGGATGGTTCCCTGTCAAAAGTCACGAGCTTAAAAAGATAGATCCTGTACACTTGTGTCAACACACAGGCAGACACTTGACTCACTCACGTGAAACTTCAATGGTAGCAATAGCGCTTCTGAACGACTCCTGTCCACAGCTACAGGGACAGACTTGTCACTGACATTACAGTATAACACAAATCTCTCCGTACAGCACACTACTTCAGTGTTCACACTGTTGTTTTCATGTTTACACTTTATACTGAATGTTTGTTTTGCAATCAAAACTGCCCAGTTCGATTGGGAATTAATGGCTATGACTTTTATACTTTTTGAATCATTTAAATTTATTTAGAAAAAATGTTACTCATAGAAACTGAGTTCTCAGAGTATCAAAATTATTATACCGGTAATTTCAACTATGTGGGGGCTAACAGAGAGTCGATAAGGGTCAAGCTTACATCCATGCACACATATTGGAGTCTGCGTGGAAAACTACAGGAAATTACTAGAGGTCAGTGACCAACCATCAGTGCATGTGTGATGTGGTCCTGGATGTGCATACTACATTAAAGCGTCTGTGACATGATTTTGTAACAATGCATAAAAATGCCCAACATAAATATCTTGTATCATTCAGCTATGTTCGTTTTTGCAAACAAAATGATAAATCAATTTAATTTTGATTTCAAAGTGATTTTAAACTTTGCCGTGTTTATTCACGGGAAATCCGATTACACGCGAATGCAACATCTGTGACGTAGTATTGGGCAGAGGCAGTCTGCGTCTGTCTGCAGATCGCCTTTTTTTTTTAACTTGAAAAATGCCGTTACGTTGTGTCGCATTTGGGTGTTCTAATATCATCAGTGAACAAGTGAGCCTTTTCACTTTCCCAAAAGAAGAAATACTTCATCAAGAATGGAATAAATAAAGCTGCCCCCCCCTCGGAGCTCCCTCGCTTCCTGAAAAGGTAAGACTCAAATAAATACGGGTGCAGACCTAAATTAGAACCTGCTGTTTCTTGTTCATCTAACTTTCTGCTTCCCAAACTGAAGACAAATAGCTCAAATCTTCACTTAGATTGCTAAATTCGCCGCCATTAATACGTAAAAGCATACCAGAGCCCTCTGCCCGATACTACGTCACAGATGTTGCATTCGCGTGTAATCGGATTTCCCGTGAATAAATCACTTTTAAATCAAAATTAAATATACTGTATTTATAAGTTTGTATACAAAAACGAACATAGCTGAATGATACAAGATATTTATGTTGGGAAATTTTATGCATTGTTACAAAATCATGTCAGACGCTTTAACGGCTTTAGTACATCAAAGGCCGGGTGGAAGGCAGATCAAATGGATACTTTACCTCCCAGGGCGCAGACAGAAGTGGGAACAACTAACTGGTTCAACCCTAGGGGGTTTTAAAGGATGTAATAAATTTTAAACATATAACTCCAGTGCGAGGTGATTTATGGGCAGGAGATGTGGGAGAAAATGCTGTTGGGGGGGTTAGTGAGTCACTATACTGTATTACTCTTTTAACACGCTGCAAAGTTTCACTTTGAGAACCAAATGTGTGAGGGAAAAAAAATCCATATTAGAGGAAGGTGCAAATTAAAATCATTGGTTTAGTTCCCCAAGTTTGGTCTCTGCTGTATTAATGTGTAGACTCGAGCCACCCAAGTGTTTTTTGTACCTTGCAGGTCCTGGCGTGTAGTGAAGCTCTCATGCGTGGGAAGCGCAGGCCTTTCCTTCATGGGCACCCTCCGAGCAACGCAGATCAGACACGACTGAAAGTCTTGGGGCGAGAGGAGGAATGAATGGGAAATAAGACGGGATGGGTGGAGGAGGTAACAAAGAGGACAGGACAGAGGAAAGATGAGGGGGTGTGAGAGGGGAGAACGGGGGCGTGAAGGATAGAGGTAGAGGGATGGAGCGATAATGAAATGCACGTTATTCCCAGGCAGCATAATTAATACAGTTATTAATGAGCACGGGGATCGAGGCTCTGCTCCTTTCATGAGGAGCAGCTATTGCTGGCAAGGGAAATGATGTAGTGTGACCTTTGAGGAGTTGTGTGTGTATATGTGTGCATATGGTTTCAGCCAAAGTGCCATTTCACAGCGACAACCCCTCCCTCCAGACCAACTTCAGACTGTCAAAAAATGACCATCTTACTTTCCTGTGCCAGTAATATCCACAATCCTAGGAGCTGTTGGCTTCACACACCAACATGCGCACAAATCTCTTATAGAGTAAATGTTTATGAAGCGTTCACACTATTGATCCATTCTTCTTCTGTACGTTTTTCATCATCTTACTCGTTCCACAATTTTTAAGCTATTTCAACAAATCACAAAAACGTTCAGCTCTTTCAAGAGAAGGGTGATGTGACTTTAAGTATTGGTGCAATTTTAGCTTTTTGAAATATTTAGAATTTTCTGCTACCTTTTTTAAAATTCAATGTTTAACTTCAAATATAATTTTTTTTCAGCTACAGGTACTTTCACCTGTTTTGTGATCCTTTCAGATTCTTTCTGCTAACTAGAATTTTTTTCTGCTTCTTCTAACTTTGTTCTACTAATTTCAGCTTATTATGCTCCTTTCAGCTTTTTTATGCACGTTTCAGCTTTTTCTGCTATTTCAGCTGAAATGTAGCTGTATTATGCTAATTTTAGCTTTTATGACTATCCATCCATCCATCCATCCATCCATCCATCTTCTTCCGCTTATCCGGGGTCGGGTCGCGGGGGTAGCAGCCTAAGTAGGGAGGCCCAGACTTCCCTCTCCCCAGCCACTTGGAGCAGCTCCTCCAGGGGAATCCCAAGGCGTTCCCAGGCCAGCCGAGAAACATAGTCCCTCCAGCGTGTCCTGGGTCTTCCTCTGGGTCTCCTCCCGGTGGGACATGCCCGGAACACCTCACCAGGGAGGCGTCCAGGAGGCATCCTAACCAGATGCCCGAGCCACCTCAACTGGCTCCTCTCGATGTGGAGAAGCAGCGGCTCTACTCCGAGTCCCTCCCGGATGACTGAGCTTCTCACCCTATCTCTAAGGGAGAGTCCAGACACCCTGCGGAGAAAACTCATTTCAGCCGCTTGTATCCGAGATCTCGTTTTTTC